>PVIH01017090.1:0-43161 GCA_004025045.1 Sigmodon hispidus
TTTGTTTTCTCCTTTAAAGCTTCCCTATCATGTGGAACAGTATTTCTTTTTATAATAGCCATTATGTTCTTTCATTGCTCTAGGAAGGTGGTTACTCCATGATGATAGGATAGGACTGAACAGAATTTGTTGTGGAGGCCTGTGATTGTGGGCAAAACACCACACAATAAAATAAAAACAAAGAAACTTCCTTTCAAAAAAAAAAAAAAAAAAAAAAAAAAAAAAAAAAAAAAAAAAAAAAAAAAAAAAAAAAAAAAAAAAAAAAAAAAAAAAAAAAAGAGAGAGCAGGACAAAAGGCTCGCCAGCAGGCAAATTGAAAGCATAAGCAAGAGGTTACATAAGAGGTTACTAGACTAGTTATGGGCGCTTCTCTGTCGCACTCAACTTTTTTGGCTCTTTAGGAGCTGCTTCACAGCATTTCCATTGCTGGCAGTGGCAGAGCAACGCAAGCTCCTCCGCCATATTGAAAAGCAGCCAAGAGGGGCAGAGTCAGCAATTAAAGTGATACTGACCTTTTAAAAGCTCTTTGGGTTGGAAAATGATTAGGGATTCTCAGTAAAACAGATTTAGACTCTCAAAACCTCTAAATGGAGAAAGAAATAAAGATAAAGGCCACGTAAAGATGGCAGATAAACAGAGATTCTGGATTAGGGTTATTGAGTTTTCTTTTAATTTTTTAAAATTTAATGAGCTTACTGCAGAAAGACAATTGATTGCTAAGGCTACAAAGTTAAACAAATACATTTACTTTAAAGATATCCTGACTTTGAAATCTGTTTATAAGAATATGTTGCTTGGAAAAGGAGTTTCTGTTTTTGTCTCCACAGAGGATCAAAACCTGTGGATTGGTTCTAGACAGGTGTGGTTTCATTTGCCAAGGCCACCTGAAGCTGATAAGAGGCTGTCATGAGTATCAACACTGCGGTGAGGCAGTGGAGGGTGACCAGGCTGCCTTGGAGGTTTTGCAGGAGGAGAGATCAGAGGGGGCAGGCAGTGAAGAAGGACAGAGTGAAGGGGGAGAGTTGTGCCCCGACCATGCTGATATAGAAACTCCTGAGTCTATAGACTTGGAGGAAGAGCTGCAGTCACTCATAGAACAGATGAAAAGGACAAGGATGGGAAGGAAAAGAAAAAAAGGAAGGAAAAGCAGGATCCAGATAGAGGAGAATGCTACGCGTCCCCAGCATGTCAAGCAGCACCTTTGGCTCACCCTCCCTGCGTGGAAGGTGGAGGTGGCAGTTTGGGGCACGCTTTCAGTCCAGGGGTATGGAAGACAGTCAGAACTAGGCTGGTGCCCTCGCCTTTTAAACCTGCATGGGCTGAGTCTCTTGGAAAGGGAGACTCCCCTCTCACTGAGTCTGCCTTCTCACAGCCTATCTGTGGGGGTTAGAACAGATGAGTTTTAAGTGAGAGCAGGTGAGCCTAAGTTGTTTATATTCCAGCCACCTGGGAACTTCCACCTGTGTGCTCTGCCTTGGGTATATGTTTGAGCCTGAGGTGCTCAGTAAGCAGCATTCAGCATTCTCCCTGCACGAATAACCCAGCAGTCTTGTAGGTCTAGTCAGTGTGTCTTTATACTGTATGTACTGCTCAGACTTTGAATAATCTTTCTGCCAATGTAGCACAAGCCCTGGATGTACAAAAGGGCATTAATACTCAGCTAAAGGGAGGCTTGATGGTAGTCAATCAAAGGATTGACCTGGCTCAAGAGCAAATTGACACCCTCTGGCAGACTGCGCAACTTGGCTGTGAGTGGAAATATGCTGGACTCTGTGTGATTAGTATACAATATGGCAATTTTACCCGTGCAGCAAACTTGTCTAAACAATTGTCCAGTTATCTTTTAGGTAATTGGACAGAAGAATTTGACAACCTGATTGAGCAGCTGAGGGTGGCTATTGTCACGATGAACTCGACCAGGGTGGACGCCAGACTGGCGGAGGGATTGTGCTCATGGATCTCTGATGCCATGAACCATCTTAAGGAATGGGTGGATCTAGGAGCCTTGATGGGCCTCCTGGTGTTGGTCTCCTTGGTGTGCCTGTGGTGCATTTGCCGGATGAAGGCTTCCCAGAGTTGTAGTGCAGCCATGATTATTCAAGCCCTTACAGCTGTTGAAGCAGGACAGCCCCCTTATGCTTGGCTGGCTACCTTAAAGGATTAATTTTCCTAGGCACAGGATGTGAGGCTTGAGCACTGCACTTGGGGCCCACGGAAACTCAGGTCCCAAGAAGAGCATGCCTGATTGCATGTGGGTTGATGCCTTGCATCCCACCTCTGTGAAAAGGGATATTGGACGGGTCTGGTACTCATCAGGTGGACAACACCTGAGTGAGGATCAGTACAAGGTCCCTTGTCCACTCTACAGAGATCAGGCCTCTACTCTAGCCTGTTGCTATAATATAAAAAAAAGGGGAACTGTAGAGAGCTGCGTGCAGCTGTGCCTTAAAGATGGCACTGGCATCCACCCTCCACCTTCCTGATGGTGAGTGCTCTCAGTGATAAGCAACTCCATATTTGGCTAAGGCTAAAATCTGGCTTGCTTCCGCATAAATGGGCCTATCAGTAGTGCCTACATGGCATACTAGGGTTGGCTGCCTAGAGGCTATTTAGGCCACGAGCAGGTTTCCCTGGGGTCATCAGAAGTCAGAAATCAAGGTTTCTGAATAAACTGCTGAAATAAGAGCCTGGTGTTGCGTCTTCCTTGCTGGTCTAGGCGGTCGTGGCAGGTCAGTAACTACAGGTCAATGGTATCTCTCAGGCTATGTGGTTACCTTTTCAGCAATTAAGGGGACATGTGGATATGTGAAAAAGAAAAAGGAGGCGGGCAAGTCAAGGGCAAGAATAGGAGGAGTAGAGGAGGAGAGTGAGAAGGGGGAGCAATAGACTCTCAAATAATGTAATACCAAAGAAAGAGTTAAATGCAGCTGTTCAACTTTCAGTAATTTAAGGGAAGTAGCAAAGAGAAGATGGTTCACTATAAGCATTCATATATTCATCCCATTGGGTTTTTTAGTAAACCATTCAGGAAAGAAAAGAAAAAAAAAAAACCATACAAAACGTTTTCCATTGGCAAATGCTTGTTAAATCTCCTAAAGCAACTTTTCCTTTACCCCCTGCCTCCAGTGCACTCAGCTCCATCTTATAAATTGGTTGAGGTGGGGAAAAAATTAGTTCCTTAGGTCCAGGTAAACATTTCACTTTTATTTTTAGAAAAAAAAAGGGAGATTATTTTTCAAAAAGTGCAGGTATGAGAAAAAATAATATTGAAACTCTCCTGTGAACAGTTTTAGACTTCACCCCATCAGAGTGCCCACAGACTAAAACAAATTGGATGAGAAACACAAAGCTTCTGATACACAAAAGCTTATTACAGCTGGAAATGAGGACAGTACTGCAGACAGTACTGCCTATTAGAACAGAGAACAGATCTAGCCTGTGCTCAGAGGAAGAAGCCAGCCCATTACAGTATCTGGAAGCAGGCAAGCTTATGCTTCAGGATTTGACTATCTATTATTGAACACACATATTAAAATGAAGCCTGTTCTTAATTGTAATTATTGGCTAGAAAACAAAGAATGTCTTTCTTTTTTTTTAATTCAGGGAAAAATGTTAATATAGAAGAAATGTTTATTGAATTAAAAACTTATTCATATGTAAATAACACAGTGTTAATTAAAAATGCCTTTGAATTTCAGTCTAGAAATTATTCGAAATAATTAAATCTCCTAAACCTAGCAGTGAGAGATACCTCCATTTTACCAGAAGTACAGGACACATATTTATCTGCTTAGTTTTATGGGGAATTCCTGTACTATCAATCTCTTTTCCAAATTAAAGAGCAAAATGCAATATACACATACATATATACATTTTACATATATGTGTGCTTATAGAGTTATATTCATGCATATATGTGCATATATACATGAATTTATGGGTCCACATATTTGAAAGAAGCTAAGGTCCCATGAAAACACAATGCTAGGATCCTTTTTCTTTGTCATATAAATATAAACTCTGGATTCACAAGGAAAATGTTTACAGGGGCATATTTCTTCACATGCATATACTTCATAAAATACCTTTCTCCTAAATAAGCATACAATGACAAAATGATATCTGATTATTTACTGCTCAAGTTTGCTGCAGATCATTTAAGAAACATAAACATAGCAAAGAACCAAACTTAAGTTTGAGCATACAGTGAAAGCCAAATTTCATTCTTACATTTTTCAAGTTTATAAAGACTTCTTATAAATCTATGGAAAAGAGGATGCAGAATGATTCAAGAGCCAGAGTTGGCAGGTAACTCCAGGGAAACAGTATCTTTAGACAGCATAAGTCAGATGCGCCAATGGACTCACAGAGATCGTGGCATGGTGCACAAGACCTGCTCAAGTTTGGATCAGATAAAATCCCAACACTAAAAAGGGGAAATAGATATAGTCTTGCCCCTAAATAAAAAGCTATTTGCAACTGATATATGATGGAAAATGAAAGTTTAGTGACAATGGAGTGTCAGTGGGTGTATCAACTACCCTCTAGAGCTACCTCATGCTTAGGCATAGTTGGTTAACACATAACACATTCCATGCTTGTGTGTGTGTGTGTGTGTGTGTGTGTGTGTGTGTGTGTGTGTGTGTTTGTTTTGTTTTCGTACTTTTGGTTTTCATCAGTTTGCTTATTTGTGTTGATATATATTTTAAATTATTGATTTCTTTTTGGCTCCTATCTCTTTATGAAGAAAGAGATAGAGAGATAGAAAAACAAAACGTCAGTTAGCCTACAAGATTAGATGGAGATGTGGGAAGACCTGGAGGATGAGCAAAAGTATAATCAAATATACTATATTTAGAGAAAAAAATCTGTTTTAAATAAAAAAATTAATAAAATCTTTTATCTTAGAAGCAAAATAACACCAATTTCTTTGTTTTTCCTGGTACAACTTAGTTCTCAATAATTTAGTGTTTTATTGTATTTATTTTTATACTTTTGCAAAGACATGGAAACAGTTTTGATCACAGGCATAAATCCATCCCTTTTACTAATAAGAATAATAAAAATAAATGCGTTAATTGAGACATGTTATTTCCTACATAATAATGCAGATCTACTAAGTGATTTTTCAAGAGTTATTGAAAAAGAAGAAAATCATAAAGACTTTTGGAATCACTATTAGATACTTTTACTGTGACATCAAACTTTAATTTAAAAGAACATCTCATAAATGCAGTATATAATTTTTATTTCTAGATTGTTTGTTGATCAAAGCATACTTTATCAAAGAAATATACTTTCACTGTGCCAAACTTCATGTGGCTTGCTCTCTACAAGAGCTTTTCTTGATGCAGATAATACCTTTTCTTAGATCTAATGATGAAAGTGATCATCATTAACATTTACTGGAAAAGACATGTTATTGTGTAACACTATGCACAATTGCACTTTAGCAAGTAACACTATGCACAAGGTGTCATTGAAATCCCTTCCAATACCATGAAGAATAAAAAGCCACTGGTAACCATGTAAGGGCCTTATGCATAAAGAAATTTTCTGCTTCTTTGGCTGTTTTTTTCACTACCACTGAAAAGAATTCATCTGTGCAATATTTTTTATTTGAGGAACATTTCTTAGTATTTTTTGCTCATTATTTCTTGTGTCACATGCAAGATTCACTACCAGGAAAGGGAGAAGCAGGTCTGGCTGGGGAAGTGAGTCAAACTCTCCCTGCTGATAGGAATCTCCAGGGGAAAAAAACTCTACTAGTGCAAATGAGACAGTGTCAAAGGTTATATCCAGAGTTACTGTGTTTTAAAGTGAAGTAAAGCTTCAACAAAAACCCAAAGCTTTTGTAAAGAGCTAAGGGGCTGACGAACCACTGAGTACTAGCTGGAAAGAGAGACTAGAAGGGCAACCAAGCAGATCCTTAAAGTGAATAACCCTCTGGTGAAGCATTTTCTTTTTCTTCAACCAAGTTGATGGAGTATTTGATGCAACTGGAGATTCTGGATGAGTCTCATTGGAAACATAGAAGAGTAAAACACTGACTTCAGCTTAGGGGCAGAGGAAGCAGATGGTGAAAGATAACACATAAACAGTAACTGAAATAGTCTGAGGCTAATAGATAAATAATAATATTGGGAAACAAAAATGAAATGGATGCTTGTAGTCAGTTTTTTGGGTTTTATTTTTATTTTTTTTGTTTTATTTATTTATTTTTTTTTTGGATTAGGTTTCCATTGCCCCTATAACAAGTTTAGTGTTTAGGAAGAACACATCTTATGTGTCCTTGCAGAAAGTAGTCTGGGAGTAGCTTGTCTTACTGTGGAAAAAAAATAAAGATGATGACAGATTTTCATGTCTTCTCAATAACAGAGCAATATCTATTCCTATTCTTTCTATGGCTCTAAAATTTATCAGCCTTCCAGTATATGGCTTCTTTCTACCATTTCTCACCATTCTACATCTGATCTTTTTGCCTCCCCTTTCACCTATAAGAACCTTCATTTTAACATTTATCCCAGCAGATAATTCCACATCTCAAGAAACTGATCAAAATCCCATCTGCAAAGCCACATCATCAAGCATGGGAAACATATTCATTTAAAGAAATCAGGTATAGATATCTTTCTGGAGGAGAATCTTCGTTCTCTATAGTAATAGATCACACAAAGGAGCCCTAAAAAGATTTTGCATGAGTTGCCAGTGGAGTTGTTCATGTTGAGTAGAAGATTTTTATACAGAATGTATTTATTTGAAGACAGAGGTAGAGAGCCTCAGAAGTTTTATATCCCTTGATTCCTTAATAAATATACAACCTGTGTAAGAAGTTTTGTCTAAACTTCCTAGTCATTTTGCTTATTACAGTATCTAACACCCTACTGGATAGTATTTCTGGATCTACCCAGATTGTATATCTGTGCCAAGGCAAATAGTAAGCATAAGCAAGGTGACATAGCCAAAATCTTCATTTTTTTTCTCTTCCTCTTTAAATATAGTCTCTCTTGTTTAGAATGCAATCTTTTTTCTATGCATACGGTTTGGACACTATCATAATTAGAAATCCTGTTTAATTACAACCTGCCTCCTCTTTAAATCAACAAGAACTTTCCTCATCTGCTCTTGTTTACCTACAAATTCCATTTACAGAGTAACCATCTCTTTCATTGGCATCTAAATTCTAAGTTATTTCTCAGACCATGTTAAAGGTACAATGGATTGAATCCTTCCAAATTGGATTTGCTCTGGTCTCTTAGGGTCAGCAGTCTCCAGGGAAAGTGAAGACATATATAAAAATGGATTAAAAAGAATTAACATGGTGAATCTGCAATATATTATTATCATCATATAAAAAGAAAAAAAAACCCGCTTACTGACTGCCTCATAAAATTCTCTGCATCCAGCCAATGTTCAGGAATATTTTTATTCAACTACTTGCACCAGAATGGATATGCCCAGGTCTGCCCTAAAGCATAAACATGGTATGATTTTTAGCCCTCAACAGAACCAAGTGGCCTTCATTAAATATCTTAAAACAAGTTATTAAATATACTTTTTTCCAAAACTGTCTTAAGAAGTATAAATGGGTTGGTAGGATCTGTTTTTGTAGATATCTGAAGCTGAGGGCTACATGAAGATGTGTTCTTATTTAAGGCTTCAAATCAAGTTAGAAAATAGCAATGGCACTTTGATAAAGTCATTTGGTTTTCTTTCTTTCTTTCTTTCTTTCTTTGTGTTTATTTCTTTTTAAAATCCCTCAGGTCTTCACAAGGCACAAATTTATCTAAACATGAAGATTACATGAATAAACCTACAGAGATATAATGACATGAAAGCTAGGTGTGGTACCCACAAAACCATCTCTTAGGTACTCCTTTACAATGATCACATATGTATTTTTTTTTAATCACAGACAATATGTACTAGGCATGTATGATTTAAGAATATGTTTTAGAGAAAACAGATTCTTCTCTCATATATACATGGTGATCATTTTCTCCTCCTCCTCCACATCTTTCCCCAGCTTCAGCTCCTATTTCCCCTTTCCCCTCCTTTTCCTCTTTAGAAAGGAGCAGGCTTCCAAGAGACAAGGACCAAACATGACAAACAAAACCACAGTAAGACAAGGCCACCAGGCTAATAGGCATGACATAGGCACAGGAGACCTGGTGTAGATCCTTGCCAGTGTTTTCTGTTTTAATCCCCATGAGCCAATGTTAGCTTTGCTCAGTTGATTTTAGTGGGCCTGGTGTTTCCTGGGCCCTGCTCGTTCCCCTTTAGGGATTGGACAAGAAGGCACAAAAACTGGAAACTAGTTGAAACAAACAAGTTCAATTTTGGGGGGGGGAGGGGAAAGCCTTTAATACCCTCCTCCCAGCCAGGGGGAAGGCTTTGCTTTGCTGTAGTGTGGTCTTCTTTTGCTAATCCAGGCCATCTCACACAGGCAGACCCGAGACTTGTCTATGAGGAAGTGCCCACTCAAGGGGCCCTCATGCCTATGAGGAAGTGCTAGGAGCACATGTTTTAAGGCACCAGTTTAATCAGTTTGAACTGGCTGAGGCCAGCCTGGCCCCCAGGCTCTTAGAAGCCTCTAGGGCTTATATATCTCACACTGCTGATGTCCTCCATCACTTCTCACTCTTCCAATTTTCCCTTTTCCTCTTCTGTGGGACTCCCTGAGCTCCAAGGGGAAAGACCCAATGGAGACCTCCGAATTATTCTCTCTCTCCAGAAGTTGTCTTCTGGAAGAATATTTCTTTTGGTCAGTGTTTTGTTTCCCAAGTATCTCCACATACTCTTCTTGCAATGTTTCTTAAGATCCTTCCTAAGTGACCTAGCCTAATTTTCTAGCTAATTGCATCCCTACCTGATCTTCAGGAGTCTTACTGACCTGATTTTTTTTTTTTTTTTTAGCATCATTTGGATCCTTTTTTTTCTTTTAGTTTTCTCTGTGCTTTGGGAATTTTGACTATAGCAAATTTTTTCTTTAAATGAAACAGTTTTATAAGAAGTTTTTGCTTAAAGTGTCATCCATTAAAGGTTGTAAAATCGATCACACACACACACACACACACATTTGGGACTCAACCTTACAGGTGCTGTCTATTGATGTTTGAAAATTGTAGGTTTTTAAACAACAACTAATGGTTTTATAATTCCTGCTGTATGACAAACACTGTGCAATGACAAGGGTGTAATTGTGAGGTGAGATGTTTATAAATGAGGAAGATGTGGTCACTGCCATCAAGGAAGGAAAAGTCTAGAAAGGACATAGATATGCAAATAGTTCTAATGTAATGTGATAAGTGCTCTTACAAATGTATGAACCAGCTCCTTTGGGAACATAGATAAAGGAGCAATTAATTCAGCCCAGAGAAATTCAGGGAGGCTTCTGATAAGAGGTCACATTTCATCTGAGCCTTGAAAAAAGGAACAGGACTTCATCAGGGATTTAAGGGCATTCAGATGATGGAGAATTAAAGGCAAAAAGTGTATAAGGAGAGGAAGGGTCAACATAAACAGAGTCAGGAAAGTTTGTATTTGGGTTCTTGGAATATGATAAGCTTCAGTAATTTATTTTGAATGAACTGCTACATAAAGACATATCTAAAAACAGAGTACAATTTTTCAGACCTCTTGTATGTCAATATGTGTACAGCAGGGTATAATCAGTAAACATAATTGTTACCAGTAGCAAAGGTTATTAGCCTCAGTTTCTCTGTGATGGTTACCATGCTCATAGAGATGCAGTCTTCTTTACAAATTTCTCTCCTCTGTCTTACAAGTCTCAGTGGGAGAGACTCTACTTATAGTAGGTGATAATTAATATAGGGACCCACACCTGGCCAAGGTGTAGAGAATAAAGGACCATGGTATTTTCTATGCAAATGAAATAAAGAGGTATAAATATGTTGTGCACACCTTTCTCTAGGTTCAGGGATCATTGTAGTTAAGAGATAGAAAGAATGTAATAGCCACAGTCAGTAGATGACTAAGAAAACAGTAGCTTCTGGACAAAGCAAGACAGCTGCACATATGAACTTACAGCTGCTATGACAACATGTACAAAACCTTTCTAAGTTCAAGCCACAAGAAATGTCAGCATGCACATGGGAGTGGGTATGATTCAATCTGTACCCTTGGAGCTATTGAAAACTGGTAGTTGCAAGGACAGGGAGAAACATTTTTCTTGAAGAGTGTCGCTCCTGTTAAGTCAGCCATGTTTCACTGTAATATCAGACATCTATAGTTACTTAAGCAGCAAAAATTGTTTTTGATTTTTTATTGATTATTGTTATACAAATTTTTAAATATAACTGACTTAGACTATAATGTTACTTGTATGTATGGTTTCAGGACTGATAATTTTGTATTTGATAAGCAATTTGTTTGCTCTTTTCTGGAAAAGACTGTTTCTCCCAATCTTGACATTCCTTAGTTTTTGTAGTTCTTTCTGTAGGGTTTGGGCCTCATGTCTTTCTCCTGTCCACTTTGGAATACCTATTGTTTTGGTTCTTGTTAGCTCATGTTTAGGCAGTCATATTGGTGAGACTTTATGTGTTTAGCTTCTGAAGATACTGGAAGACATAGTCTCAAAGGAAATGCCCTAGTTCTTCATTTTTTATAGTCTTTCTTCCACATTTTCTATAGTGTTCCATGAGCCATAGGTTGGAAGATTTGTAGACATATTTGTTGGAACTGGGTGCTAGAAATCAGGGGAGGGGGGGTCATTTTGTTTTATTTTTTTGTTTTGTATATAGTGGTCCCCATCTATTACAAATAGTTTTTATGATTGGGGAGGGAGACTACGCTTATCTGTATGTACAAAGAAAATAGTGCAAGTATAGCTAGGGACTATGCTTGTTTACAAAAAAGATCCTAATTTTGAAAGAAATCTGGTGGTTTATATAGAAGATTTTGAAGATAAGAAATTTAAAGCTCAAAATTCATTGGTCTTAAGGAACTACTAAAACATTTCTTTGTAAATCTTGTATTTCAAATTTAAAATAACTGTGATTTGTATATGAAGGCCTTTGGACTAAAAATATTTCTAGGATCTGGTAATTAAATAGAATAATAAATAGGAAACAATGATATTTCTTTAATCAAGAGAGATAGCACTGTAAAATTGATGACTTCCTAGGTATTTGAGTGATTACAAAGATAAAACAGAAATGAAAATATAACCAAGTTGAGATTTGAAGACAATACAAACGTCATCGAAAACATTGTTTGTTTAAACACTTGTCTATGTTTTCTATCTATGTTTAATTCCTCAGTGTCACAGCATAGAGACCAGGATGACTCATTGTTTTGTTTCCTTGTGCCTCAAGAACAAAAATTCTCCTAGTATCTTTGAAAAAAGAAAAACAAAGAAGTTTCAGTCCCCACCATACAATTTCATAGTAAAAGGTGTTTATTTAAACAAATTCATATTTTACACTGACCAAGCTTTAATTAATTTTCCCCTTTTCTTATTTTTTACTTATTTGAGAATTTTATCCAATTTATTTTGATGGTATTCATTGTCCTCAGACTACACCTAGTCCACTATCCTTTTCACACCCACCATATTTGTGTTCAGTTTTCTTTTCAAACATATCAAGTGAAATCTCTGCTGCTTATATAATCTTGGAGGCATGGCCTCTCAGTGGAACATTGTGGACAATCTATAAGAGGCCACATCTTTAGAAAAAACTGACTTCTCGCATTCCAGAAGCCATCAGTTACCAATAGTTCCTTAGCTAGGGAGAGAATGTAATATCTACGTTCTGTCTCCCTAAATGGATTTTTATCTGGGTTGAGTTCCCACATGCCTTGTGTATGCTGTCACAGCAGCTGTGGCCTTATATATGAATGCAGCTTCTGTGTCTAAAACCATTTTTTCACTGTGGTTATCCACCACCTCTGGATCTTACAAAGTTTGTGTTCCCTCTTCCATGATGCTTCCTGAGATGTGGGGAGAGGGAGTATGATATAAACGTTCCACTTGGGACTGAACATTTTACAGTTTCTTATTCTATGTACTTTGGCCAGTTGAAGTCTAAATTGTTCATCATCATCTACTTAAAATAGAAGTTTTTCTGATGAGAATTATGAGGCATATTAATCTATGTGTATAAGTCACCATGAGTCAGTTTAACAATATGTCTACTTAGAGTAATAGTGTATATAGTAGCATATTCTGCACTAAGGCTTACAACCTGTCTAGCCCCATATATTCTTAGCCCAATAATGGTACCAGTATGGGTTTCATCTTTAAGACAAGACTTAAATTCAACCAGAAATGCCTAGCTACACTTCTATCATGTGTGCACCACTGTTACATCAATGGTCATAGGATTATTGTAGTTCACATGATTCAAGGAAATATGTGACTGATGATTCTTTTTCTGTGTTAGTACTTATTATTTTTCTGAGTTTGTGAAACACCTCAATAACAATGAAGGAATAAAAACTATCAGGTAGGGGTGAAGATTCCTAGGAGCAAACAGCTTAATTTCTCTATGTTATATAGCTCAAGTATAGTTTGATTTTTCCATGTTATATAGCTCAAATATATATCTTCAAAAAGTGTCTTTTTAAGCATATATTTAAATATCTCTATGTAAATTAAATTATAATCACTCATTTCTCTTGCCTTTACTTCCTCCGCTACTTCTCATTGTTCATTCTTAGATTTATGGCCTCTTTTTCTTTAATTAATTCTTTAATTAATGGGATATTGATATCAAGTTCTTCAGTAAAACAAAGAGCATTGGTAACAGTCTGCAATATTTGGGGAACTGCTGACTTTACTAGCCATTTATTCCAAAAGTGGTAACAGGTTCCTGGTACCGAAAATTTTCTTTGTTATCTTGGGGTATCTAATAGGAACAATGTTGTCCCACTATGGAATCACTCCATTTGAACTCTTTTTCTATAGGTATGTGTGCCATTTCAAACCTAAATTATCTTGACATTTTATCTTGTCCCATTCTGAAGGGCTACAAGTTAAAAAAAAAAAAAGACAGTAAATACTGTCATGAAGGTGGGTAACACTTATTGTGATTGTAGATTGTGGGTGTGTATCCATTCCCATACATAAAAACTGTTGAGAAGCACCTCAAAAAACTGTAAATAAATCTATCAGAAGGGCCTGCTACACAATTTTTTTGGCATATATACAGTGAACTTTGTATCCTATTAAAAAATACCCATTTATTTATGTTTAATGCTATTCTATTCATAATAGCAAAAAATAGAGAAGGAGGTGACCATCAGCTGTTAAATGGATGATAAAAATGTGTTCATTTACACAGTGTAGTATTATTTAGCTTTAAAAAATAAAATCATTAATTTTTCAGGTAAATTTACAGAACTGGAAGCAACCATTCTCAGACCTACAGCAGATGCAGAAAAAAAATCTCTTATCGGTAGATGTTATCTATGGGTCTTTAGCTATACGTGTTCTATCTGGAATGTCCATAGAGGTCAGCAAACTAGTAAGGCATCATGAGATGGGATTATAGAAGAAGAGATTGGACATAGTTTTGTTAAAATGGTTAAGTAGGGATAATGGGACAGAAAGGGTTAAATTTATGGTAGAGATGGAAGGACTTAGTTGAGCAGGGAAAGCAATGCAAGGAGAACTCATTATAGTAGAAATGTCCTAAAGGCCCAGAGTTTTGAAATTATAACAATACTGGTCCAAAATATACTTCATTACTGCAGACTACAATGATCTGATCATCTTAAAGTTAGTTACATCAAAGTTGTAATTTTATAGAATTGAATTATTCTCTAAATAATTTTCCATCTGGCTGTATTTTTAATATATTTTTGTCAATGTGTTTATCGATGTGCTTTGATTAACTCTTGTGTTAATTTTATTTTTCATCAAAATCTAGAAATAATGTATATTAAGGATAATTACTATTATAATTTTCTGAAGTTGTATATGTGCAACAGTTGGATATCTTTATAATTTTGTGTTTATAACTATGTTAGAAAGTGAAATTTTTGTCCAAGCTGGAAACCATAAACACTGAACAACTTGGAATCTGAAGCACCTTGGACTGGCACCTTAGATCCCACTCCCTCCAGAGGAACAGCTGACCCAGTCTTGATGTTGGGGTGAAGAAAGCAGATCTGCCAGGAGTGGATGCTGAACTAAGCCACAGTGGGACCTTGGGACTTCCTGCCCTTGTTGGAGAGGAGATAAAGTGAGCAGGAGAAGATAGAGTGACTGGAAGGCGTAGGAGGGGAAAGGGAACTTAAACAAGGATATACACAAATAAAATATATGACTTTATTCATAATAGAAAAAAAAAGTGAAATTTTGTGGATAGATAAGACATGTTCATTTAGAAGTACAAGACAGTATGTTAGAATCCAATAAAATTACCCAGCCTGAGTCTAGAATACCTGTCTCTGTTGTTCATTCTAATTTGACATATTCTTGTAGAAAAGCAAGCTGAAATCTTGAGGGACAAGAAAAACCATACAAATGCTATTAGTGTACACATTTCTGAGCAACAAAAAGTCAGTAGTGAGTGTCAGGGATTGATCAGGACAGTGTTCTAAATATAAACACTTGCCATCAGGTATAGCCCCACATGAGGTCAGCCATGTACCCAAGCAGTAATTTGAGCAATTTAGAATCATGGGCAGCCTAGAGTTGGAATAAATTATTGAAAAGTTTAACTTCAAATGTAAAGTATGTCTTTATGGCAGATTTTCCAAAGAAACTGATTTTGCTCTCTCTTATTAAATTGGTTAGTTGAGTGAAAAAATGAAATAATTTATTTATAAACACATAAAGACATGTCCAGGTACCAGAAGATTTGCAAACATAGGACATGATCCATAATTAAGGGTAGATATGTTTGGTAATATTTTTTCTGACAAAATACATAAAAAGAGATCTAGCTAAAGAAATTTTGTGTTATACAAAGTTGCCTACTTTTTTTTTATTCAAATCTTGTAATAAATTTAAAGCCAATGAATAGGTTTCTGATAAAAAATATAATCATGAAATTTTTATTTCTGTAAAGATACTCTGTATATTCAATCTATTGAAAACCATTTTAGACTTAATTTTAGAGTCTAGAATGGCAAATTATATCTTTATTAACTTTCAATGTGCTTTAATGAAGTGATGCATTTTTTAAGCTAATGTTATTACATTGTCTGTGTGTGTGTGGTGTGTAGGACAACTTTCAGGAGTCTACTGTCTCTTTCTGTCATGTGAGTCCCGGGAATAGAATGCAAGTTTTCAGTCTTGGTGGCATGCCTCTTTACCCATAAAGTAATCTATGGATCCTAATGGAACATTATTTATATCAGAGCAATTCCATAGCAGAGCTTGACATATATCTTCTTTTACAATTTTAAAGAAGTTGTTCTCAACTTGTGGGTTGTGAGCTATTTGGGATTAAATATCAAATATTCTGTTTATCAAAAAATTACAGTGTAGTTCATAATAGTAGCAAAATTATAGTAACAACGTAGCAATGAAATCTATGATTGAGAGTCATCACACCATAAGGAACTGTATTAAAGCATCACAGTGTTAGGAAGGTTGAATACTACTGTTTTAGCAACATAGACTACATGGTTATTTCATTAAACTTCCATTGAAATTGTGGCTTCAAATAAAATTATATGATGGATGTTACTTACACGTCACATTTCTTCAGAAACTGATTATACATGCACTATCTAATTCTCCCTCATGAGGATGCAGAGGCTCTTTCTAGAGCTGCAACAACCTACTGAATCCCAGAGACTAAAATCTATTCTTACTGGTCCTTGATATCCAGCTGCAACATTGATATACTCTCTCTCTCTCTCTCTCTATATATATATATATATATATGTCTCATATATATATATATATAGAGAGAGAGAGTTATATATATATAACTATTTTAGATAGATAATATTTTAAACATATGAATTCTCTACTGTTATGTTTTAGCACCATTAAAGTAACTCATGTTTCATAACTTTAAAAGTCACATACTTTGGTTTATGGGATTATGCATTTTGTTTGAAACAAAATTTAGCATACTTACTAGAATTGCTAAATTGTACATAAAACTTTTTTAAGTGAAATGTTTTATTTATGGGAAATTTGATGTTAGTTACCTGAAGCTAAAAATCAGCTGTGATTAATAAGAGGCACAGATGAGTTAGGTGAAACCTTCTGAGAACTATTTTCTCAGGCTCAACATACAAAGGCCCAGGAAGTACCAATGTGCTTCTCAAACATTACACTTTCATCATTTTTTTCTGCTCTAAGCCCTGTTGCTCTGTGTGTGTGTGTGTGTGTGTGTGTGTGTGTGTGTGTGTGTGTGTGTGTGTACAACAATAGCAGGGGTTGGGGAGGCTTCTGAAGCTGAGAGTCCATTCTTCATAAGTTGATTAACAAGGTTCCTTCCCATAGGGAGATACACTGAACTACCACCATGAGATTGGGAAACAAGGAAATTCTGATGCTTTTCCTGATAGTGAATTAGACAGAATACATTGACATGGCTCTGCCCTCTTGGAGCTTTTTTTGAATTGACAATGTAGGCAGCACCCAGAACAGGGTCTCAACAAGGCTGCTTTAGATTAGGTGCTGCACCTTGTGTGAGCAAGGCACCTTTCTATCCTGACTAGTCCCAGGTCACTGTGTACTCTACCCCTAGACTCCAGGGAAGTTTCCTTTTTCTGTAACTCACAAAGAAAATCTGCAAGATACAGCTCACTTTCAAAGAGAGAGGCAGCTCATGAATTTTCATTGCATGTACAGATGCAGATACAGGTCAAAGGCAGTTCTACTAGGTGTAGAAGGCAGTCCCTACACCTCCTACTCCCTGAGGCGAAGTTGCAAAGGGTGGCACTTGTAAGTTTCACATTCTCAGTAAAGCTGTCACAATAAATTAAGCACAGTAGACCAAAGGAGGCAAAGGATTTTGAGTTAAATCTTAAAAATAAACAACTGTCTAGACAATTTATACAATTACATCTTTTAATCAAATAATAATGTAGAAAAAGAGAAATGCGTTCCTGAAGATATTGTCCATAAAATTATTCTCTGGGTATTTTGCAGTGGAGGAGAAATGATTTATGTTGAGATGTTCTCATGAGCAAAGATGCTATGCATACTTAAAAAGAAATTATGCGCTGAAAGGAAATTATGAGTGTTTGATAACAATCTGTGGTGCAAACACAAATTGATCAGTGATGATATCATCAAAGAATGCTAGCTTACAGTGTTTGAGTGTTCATGTCAAGTGTATTAACTACTCATGAAGTATTTAACAAAACAGAAGTCTC
Organism: Sigmodon hispidus; assembly: GCA_004025045.1. Classification (NCBI taxonomy): domain Eukaryota; kingdom Metazoa; phylum Chordata; class Mammalia; order Rodentia; family Cricetidae; genus Sigmodon; species Sigmodon hispidus. Next base: position 17,311 of record PVIH01017090.1, read on the forward strand.
TAATTTAATATAGTGCTTAATAATATAGACTCTGGACTCAGCCAGTTTTTATTCAGAACTTAGCACCAGCCTTACCTAACTAGTTTCTATTTATGTGTTTTCTTTTGTAGAATTGAACTACCAACTGTACATCCTAGGATTAAATGGGCACTTGGAACACACAGGGACTATGGCATAGTCATGAGAATAGCTCATATAACAAATTCCTGCTGGTAAATTGTCCATGTCTTGGTCAATGTCATGTAAGTTATTCAAATTAAATATAGTAAGTTTTGAGATACAAAGAAGTTTCCCATTCATGTTCTGCTGTGTGCTGGCATGTCCATTTATGGTCTGACTTTGCTGTAGACCTTCTACTGAAGTGCACTGGGCAGCTCACAAGAAGAGTGATCAAGTTGTCCTTTCTGATTAAAAATTCACTGCCCCAAACAGCTTCCAGAAAAGCAGCAAGCTATTTTTTTGTGATACATACTTTTTTTAAAAAAATTTTCAATTGCAGATGTCATTTCCACAGATTCTTCTTTCGGCCTTTGGCACATGTGTGCAATTTGAAAGCAACATTGCACATGTGTTGGCTGTTACTGGGACACTCATTGGGACTGCTTTACACAAATTAGGTGAGAACTTAGCTTTGTAACAAATGTCTGTCACTGACAATTATGGTGATCCCCAGACTATGGCCATGGTGGGAATGCAGAATGTCAACATATATTTCTCAAATTTTATGATTCAAGAGACAAACATCAGCTTTGAAAGGAAAAAAATATAAAAAGGACAAGCAGCATGATTTCCCAAATGCTGACTTTGTGTCCCATTAGAAATGGTAGTGACTGGACTTTATTAGTTAGGTTAAGAAACATTCTAATAAAGAGGTGAACAAACCATACTCCACCACCATTAAATGGATTACTATTCTAATGAAAGGAGATCCTTAATTTATTTGGTATCCCAAACAAAGTGTGTAGTGTTAGAGACTTTTTTTGAAGACTTCATTGGCATTGCTTTAGAATGTCTGGCATGTAGGAAGCCATTCAACTAAATTTTCTTATTAAGAAATAACTAGGTCATTTATGCCCACAACACAGCTTTCTGTAGACTTTTCTTTGGAATATAAATATACATAAGCAACCTTGAAGCACATGTTTAGTGTTTTGAGTTTCAGATGAAAGTTGAAAGTTTCAAGTGAGTTAGTTTATGAATAGTCACAGGTACAATGCCTGCATTTTCTCCTGGTTTCTTGATATCAACCTTGAACTTCCTAATTTTTGGTAATATTTGTAAGCCATAACCCTAAAAACAAATGCTTACAATAGGACCACTGCAAGCCCTATTATAGCTGGCATTGACTTTGCAATTCCTCATAAAATATATGAATCTATAATTTTATATCTTTATATATAATATTTATATTCACCCACACATATATTATTCCTAACAAATGTTTGCTTATTTCCTAACCAACATAATTTGTGTGAAATAAAACAACAGGAATTGTGAATTAAATATGATACTTTAATTAACACTAATGAAACCCTTGAAAACTCAGGTTGAGTTGTTGGATCATAAGTGTTAGTGTAAAAATATGCTTATGAAGATTTAGAAGTAGTATAAAATATGAATACGATTCTGTTTTGCTTTCCCTTTGTGGTTCTCCTTCATGTGATAATCACCTGTGGAACTCAAGAGCTCAAGCCACCTGTGTGTCCTTTCCCAGATAATGTCCATTACTATGTCCATGTAATGATGACATCAGTAGCTTCATAAAGCAAAGCAAAACAAAGACAATTGTGAAAGATTGTTTGCACACATTTCATTCTGTAGTAAAATTCCAGTCTATACTAGCCAACAGTAATGGAGCACTAACTCTCTGTTAAGTGCTTTGTTTGTGTTATTTCTTCTAACCCTTGCACAATTAGCTATTCCATTCTACTTCTAACATAGAAAAAATTCTAAATCACATCTATGCAGTAGCTGGTATTTATTAAGTACTTACTATGTGCTAAATATATTACTTGTATTATCTGAGAGCAATGTTCTAATCTTGTAATTGCAGATAATTTCAGTTCATGGTGACTTATTTGGAGATTATTCTCTTTTGAATCACTTGTATTCTCTTCTGGATCTCACATAAATCTCATTCATTCTTGCATGCACTTTGAAAATGAGATGGCTCTGGAGAAATTGTATAAGAAATCAAAGGAAGATTTAAGACGCAAAGGACCAGGGAACATGATGCTAGACAATGTGTCCCATAAATGACACAGAAACATGCTCACAACATTTCAATAAAAGGTTTTCTGTAAAGGACTATCAGTTGATTGGCTAGCACAGACAGGGAAAATTCTATAAGGTTCTACTCAGTAGGGATTTATCTCTGATAGGCAGAATAATTCTCTCCATATATTGCCTAAATAAAAGTGATCATGAGGATGAGAAGAAGAGTTTGAGCAAGGAGATATATGGATAAAAAATGAGAATTTATTCTATGCAAATAATAATAATAATGATAAAGTGGTCATCCAGGAACACTATGCATGAAAACACTGCTAAATTAACTCAGTCATGTTATTGTATATGGTTGTGCATGAGTGTGTGTGTGTGCCTGAATGTACATGTGTGTGTGACATTTAACAATCGTAATCAAAGGAGAAGAGGCCATGGGGAAATGGTAAGTCACGGTATGGAATTAGAGCAGAGAGGTAGATGTTGGAATGATGTAGACTTGGGGCACATGAATGAAACTTTCAACAAATTAGAAATGACTATAAGGATAGAAGGAATAGGAAAGACATAGATCTGGTATGTCAGGGCTTAATAGGGAAGAAGAATTGTAGTTTCATTTCCCTTAATTCTCACTGTAGGAGGTTGTGTTTATTTTTCTCATAGCAAATATGAAATAACTAGAGGATTGTAGAGCCAAAAACTCCATCAAGTTTGTGTGAGCCACATGTGAGTTACTGAATGTCAGAGCCCTGATACACCCTGGTATTTATGAGCTTGCCAGACACAGAGGGCCATTGCCCAGCACCTGAAGAAGCAGAGTGAGCCATATAGCGAGCATTGTTGCAAGGGAAGAAACACAGCTATTGGAAATGACAGCAGGAAGAGGAAGACCCTTTTAATATAGAAGCCCTTCAGCCTGTTGGGGCATAACATTCAGAAGAAAAGAGATACATGCCATATGAAAACTCATTGTGCCATTCACAAGCCTCCTATTTTACATGACTTTGGCAATCTTCACAATTATCCCAAGCAAAATGCTGAGGATAACACTGACTCTAGTGTTTTACTAAGAGCTGTGCTCATTTTATTTTTGTTATTTTGGAGCCCTCTTAACATTTAACATACCACAATACTTTGTATGGTGTAGAGAGTATATCAAGGGAGTAGTCCAAAGGGAGTTTTAGAATATAAAGATGTCACACTGTCCTTGATTCTTTAGCCTGGTTATTTTTTCTCTTTGACAATGAGCTTCTAGAAAGTAGAGATTTATTTTATTTATTAATGGATTTCCAGTATTGTTTCTATAGCCTGATTTATTCTTTATAACTGATGATGGATTGTCTAATTAATAACATTCATGACTAGCACAAACACTCTATATGGAAAAAAAAGAAAAAGGAAAACAAGACCAGAGGAGAGATTGTAGACTAAGGCATTAGCATCACAGGGTAAAAATACTGCCTCTGCTGATCTTTCAGCCTATATTTTTCTTTAAGTCCTATTGTTCATATCCATTTTGGAAAGGGGGTAAGCTTTGAAAGCTATCTATCCTCTCCACCTTGTGTATTTCAAGTCCAACCTTGTTCATTGCTGCCTTATTCCCCATGGTTTCCAAGACAATTTTATTCATCACTTAAAATCAGATGTCAGTTTTGATTCTATACCCAAATCAAAAAACAATTTGCTTAACTTTGAGAAGACTTTCTAGTGCTATAGATATTACCATCTCAAAGATTTAAAGCTCCATAGGAAGTTGATAAATGGTTTTTAAAGCCAAGCACAGCCATAGTCTCATTTAGACCAAATTGATTCAGTTAAAACATCTACTATAAAAACACTTAAAAAAGTGATGACTTTTGAGCTTCTGTGTCTTGAGTGGCTGCTTCTAATAATAATAGGTTAAAATTAGGAACTTTTAAACAAGTATTCAGTATGTATATAAAGGCTAGGAAAATTTTAAAAGAGATTTAAATATTTTTAAAACATGTCTGATGCAGAGGAAAAGATTTCATTTTCTCTTTCGAGTTACTGAGGCGCAAGATAAGACCAGGAAAGTTCACCCGGCCATGTATATTTTACAGCAAACATGTCATTTTAGACATCTTTCAAAATGTATCTGGAATATGGAAAGCAATCCTACTGGGCTATTGTTTGGTATAGCTCATTGACATATTTATGTCTGTGAGATCAGTCAGAGGCGGGCAAAGACGGGAGTTGTATCTATCTGAGAGAATGGAGTCTTGAGACTTTCAGAAAATTCAAAAATGAAAGAAATGTGTGTAGAATTGTATATATAATTTTGTTCTTAATTTGTTTTTAATGAATAAAAAAAATCAATGAGAGACTATTTTTGAGTAACAGATTTTAAAATCGTTGTGTAAAAAAATGATCATTATATTACACTATAAGTTGATGTGCATCCCATAAACTTGGCTACAAGGCTAAGTGTCTCTCATCCTATATGCTGCCAATTTTCATAAAGTCAATAATTAAGCAGGACCTCAGATATCAGGTAAAATAGTGACAGTTAACATAAGTACCTGTTTCTGGTAATGATAACAGTGAAAAAACAACATACACATACACACAACCCTAAAACTAACAAAATTTTTTTATACATAAAAGACATTTTGTGATGATATAGCAAGTATTGCTTAATTAGAGCAAGCTATTGTCTAATGGCTTCAATATAATTTAAAACTGTCTCTATTATATGTTTATTATCTTACTCCAAAGAAAGAGAAACTTTGGAAAATGTTACTAGAATTAAATATATCTTACAGCCCACTGGTGGTGGCATTTGCTAGAAGTGAGGGTGGATTTGGCTTCACAAAAACTGACTTTCTTTAAAAAAAAAAAATCAGTCTCTAAGGTATTGATTTATTTTCACAATCTTTGCCATTCTTATTCAAGATAAAGTTTTATAACACAGAAGACAAAAGAATAATAAAGAAGACTATAGAAAGCATTATGGAGGAGAATCGCAGAAGATTTTTGTTGTAAAACAATGATCAAGTGAAGATCTGTCTCCCAGGAGCAAAGAAACATATCAAACTACATTCTGTGAAAGTTCTTTATCCAAAGTTCTGTTTCTTTGCCTTCTTAAACATCGTCTAGTATATCATTTCCAACAATGTCTTGGCAACCTAAAATTACAACATCCTGACCTTGACATTAGTATTCAATAGAACCAACGAAAGAATCACAGCTTCTCTAGCCTAGTGGGTGATCTTGTGAGCTTTTCCTTTTATGACTATGGAGTTTCTGTCAAATGTGCTTCCAACTGAATGATCACATCTTTGAGAATTATGAAGTGGCTACAGACTGTACTAATTTACTCACACTGATGCCACTGATAAGAATTAGATCGGTGTTTGTATCTAAAGTTGCAAACATACGTAATTTTATTATACATATGTCTATACATTATTCTTAGCATAATCCATAACTATAGCTGTAGAGAATTGTTTTATTTAATTAAAGTAGTCACTAAGGACATTAAGATGAATTAGAGGCAAATCATAAAAAGATGAATATAATAGCTGAGAGGAACTATAATGAGAGGTTAAACAATGTGATGATTTTTATTATTTATGAAGTGTAAATGCTATACTTAGGGAAATTTTTTTTCTTGACCAGAAGAACAGTGTATGCAACAAAGGATAGTTTACATATTCTGAAGAGTCAGTAAGAAATAATGGTAAGTATATATTAAAATTCATTTTTAAATTTAAAGGTTCTGTGAACAGTAAGCTTCTCAAAGGCAGAGACAGGGAAAGAAGAGTTTTGTATTCTAATGAGGATAGTGTCATATGCATCAGATGCTTATTAAACAATTACTGTCTGATATAAATGTAAAATCCTGAATAATTCTCATATATAGTAATGAACTATATATGTTCAATGTTCTGTAACCACACAGTATACTGATATTTTAAACAGACAGACTTTATTTGAATAGTTAACAATCACTACAGAGTTAAAATAAGATACTAACCTACAGAAAAATCAAAGAATAATAAATGACTGCTCTTTATTATGAAACGAAGTTTTCTACGAAGTTGCTATGTGGGTTTAATGTGCATATATTCAGCAGTCTTATTAAATAATTTTATCACAAAATAGTTCCTACTGAGAGATATAGAAAGAGATCCTGTACACAGCACAAAAACTGGATTTTAAATTAATAGCATTTAATGTTGTTGTTTTAAAATAATGTTCATATGAGTACAGCTAGAGTTGTGTTTTCTGACGTCATGTCCTCTACTCTTCCATCAGAGATAGCTGCTTTCCTGAATTCATTAGTCATAGTTTTGATAGTTAATAAGTTTGCATATCACTATTTTATGTATATAAAATATACTTCTGTAAGTAATATACAGTATTTATGTGTTCTGAATTTTAAATCAATATTTTTGACAACACATATTGCAAACTTGTTTCTTTTTGCTTAATGTTAATTTTGAGGTCATGAACATTGATATTTTGTTTATTCGTTTGTAGATTCTTCGTAAAATCCATATTTTCTGTCTTTTATATAATCAGCCAATTACTTAGCTCACTCAACAAAGTAGTCACACCAGCAGATTCATCTTTACCTGTACAAAAGTATGAACATTTAAAAATTTCATACTAGCAAGCAGAACTATAGTGCACAGCTAAAATTGTATTACCTGATCTTTTGAGAAGAAATTTGAAAGGTGTAATAGGAAGTTTGCATGTTAGACCAATCTTTTATTTTTCTACATATCATTGAGTTAAGTGTTGACATGGATCCATACACCCAACAAGTGAGTTGGAAGTGAGGTACCATCTACTTATACATTTGTTGTGTTAATTTTACACAGATGTGCATTGATTCTGAATTTTCCTTTGCTTCTTCCCCTTTTATGTGATAATGAACATCCTACATAGAAAGATGTATAGTTTCTTCTTTCTTCCTTGAATTGTTCACTTACAATATTGTCTATGGGTACATCAAATACATTATTTTTTTCTTATTGATTTTTAGAGAATTGATTATTAGCTCTGTAAATGAGTTTATTTTTGGACATATGTCTCAGGATATAGTTTGGATTTTTAAACACATTTTTTCCTTTTAAAATGACTTCTGGTGCTTTTACAACCAAAGATCTTATGGAAATGCCTTACTCAGACAAATTTTACCTCCTGGCTGTTTCTCCAGTCTCCACCCAAAGCAACAACAGGCATGCCTATCCTAAGAAGTACCCTACTAAGAATGCTACAGTTTTCTACTTACAATTTAGGGCAAAGAAAACTTATTAAGAAATTGAAAAAGTGCTGGAAGTATCATAATACCTGCTTTTTAACTTATACATCTGAATTATAGTTTATAAAAATAGCTTATAGACTAAAGAAATAAGTCAGAGGAACAAGAAATAAACCCAACACATTGGGTAAAAGACAGCATCTTTAACAAAACATTTTTGGAAAACTGGGTATCCACACATACGAGAATGAAACAAGGCACAAATAGCACAATGGATCAATTAAAGCAAATAAAATATCATAACAAAAGCATCATTTAATATGATAATGATTGTACACTCAAAGGAATTAGAGTCAGCCTGCATTAGAGAAAGTTGTGTGTCACTGAGTATTGCAATAGCATTAATAGTACCTAAGTTATAGAGTCAGCTCAGGTGCCTAGTCATGCATAAATAGGGAAAGGGTATGCAAACTTGCAATGAAGTTTTATTCTAACTAAAACAAAATTCAAACACGGTTTGGATTTCAAGTCACCATGTTAAGCAAAAGATGCCAGACCTAGAAAAGCAATTAATTTTGCTCACATATAGAATATAGAAAAAGGAGAAAGTAGAACAAAAAACAATATGAAAAATAGCACTGGCCCAGTGTCACAGGAAGGGATTGGAAACTCTTAATGAGGAACAGTGATCTATCTATCATCTATCTATCTATCTATCTATCTATCTATCTATCTATCTATCTATGTACCTACCTATTTACCTACCTATATGTGTGTGTATAAAAAGGTCACAATAAAACCAATCGTTTTGTACAGAACTGATGCTTAAAATTTTATCTACTGGCCTGGAGAGATGGTTCTGAGGTTAAGAGCACAGAACTTCTCTTCCAGAGGTCCTGAGTTCTATTCCCAGCAACCACATGGTAGCTCACAACCATCTATAATGAGTTCTAGTACTCTCTACTGTATACATAATAAATAAATAAATATTTAAAAAAAATTTATCTGCTCTTTCCCCTCCCCCTTATGCTAGCACTGCTATTACAGTGACTGAGTAACTATATCAGGAGCAATAGAACAAAAAATATTTCAAAATCTAACAACTAATGATCAGAACTTAAGTTAACTTTGTTTTTTAAACAATTCTGCCACTTAGAAACTGTGTGGTTTTGACAAATTGCTCATTTACCCTCAGCACATTCATTTGTGTAATGGAAGCAATAGCATTGCCTTTTGGTGATGGTAAAGCAGGTAAGAAAAATGAGGTGTTCACTATATATTTACTACAGTGTCTGATGAATGCAAACATCCATATATAATACTACAGTGTCATCACTATCGTTTTTTGTCAGTATTTGTAATAGTGTCACTGATGTGATTAGAAGCTTAGAAAAAGATTATTTTTTAGACACAGCATTGTCCTGGTAGTCCCAGGCTCCCAGAAGTAACTAGTCTCTTGCTTTGTTCAGTGAAAGAAAATGTTCATTGGAGGTTTATAATTCATGAGGTTTCACAGGTAATATAGAAAGTCCAGGAACTGATTGTTCTTTTAGAGGGATTATTGTAATTCTACTGACCACATCAACATCACCATTACTATCTTTTTGGGGATGGTTCTGAGAAGTCCTCTGTCATTAACACTGCTGCCCAGCCCAAGAGTAAGCTAAATACATTATCTGTAGAGATTGTAGAAGTCTGCAAATGAATGTATTTCATTAGATTTTAATCTGGTATTTTTCTATAAGCATGACTACACTCCCCCATTTTAACACTGGAAAAAGAAAAAATGGTTTCCATTCATTGGCCCATCTTAAACTTTTCAAAAGAGAAAGTTGAACCCTGATAATTGCTACAGATATTTGGCTTCCAAAGGTGCTAATACAATTTCTAAAGATTTTATATTATGGTTTTATTTAACTTGAAAGTCATTACAATTTTCACATAAATTATCACTAATGATTTGTTTTGTCTACTTCAAAACAAAGCTGAGCATTTTTTGTGTGTCTCCAATTTTGTTATGTAAATTGAAAGACATTATAAGTAACCTGTCCTTTTTAAATTTTAAAGTCTAGAATAAGACTATTGTTGCAAGGTCCTATTGATCAGAGGTTGCAGACTTCCCATGGCCTGGAAGCTTATCTTAACAGCTCTGCAACATGGGACTTCCTTTCTCCCCAGCAGAACTACCTTTCCTTATCTGGAGGACATCCCTGGGCCAGGAGGAATGATCTTATCTAAAGCTATCTTTAAACCAGATGTCAATTCCTCCTTAGCTTAATATTTGGCAGAGATTTTTCCTAAAAAAAATTACTCATACTAGGAGCTCTGCTATAGGAATCTATTGCCATATACAAAGCTCTTGGAATAGAAGCATTCCACTTTGTTCTCAAGCTCCCTAATCCTATATATTCCTTCCATTCCAGAGTATAGTTGAGCTGTTTCACTGAAAGCAGTCTCCTGTAAGGCTGTCTCTATTTGTGCTCATGGGACATTTACAAACCTTTCTGTCACCACTTCTGTCCCCCTTGGATTGATTGCCGACAGGTAGAGGAAAAAAGAGGACTCCCACAGGCCAAATTTGAAGTTGACATTTTAAACTGGTAAATAATAAGCAAGATGTAGTTATTAAAAATTAAATTGCATAGAGTTGAAATAAAAGTCAGTAAAAGATGAAAGAATATTCTAGTGATTAAATTAAAAGACTAAGGGATTAAATTCATCTTAAGAACCAGTTAATGGTGTTGATTGTACAGGTCTCATTATTCTATGAATTATTAATTCATTTTCAAATAAGGAAAGTGTGAGGCTTAATTAATTTTTTCAAAATGTTTGATGACATTATTAGAGGAAGTGTGGATCAATATTATTATCAATCTAATTATTCAATGTTATTACAGCTTTTCTTGAACCTACTTTGTTTAGACATCATTTTTAAATAACATTTATGTTAAGTTTTACAGGCTAGTCTGTGTTGGTAAGAAACACAACTCCTTATCACTGTCAATATCTGCATATGAATTTAAGCAAAATTAATTTAAGGTATGTCAATCTGAACTTCATTCATAAATAATTGTATGTTGGCTACAGAAATTACACGATAAACTGTGAATTAGAGTTTATAATTAATGCTATTTTTCATTTTTCAAATTGTTTCTATAGTTATTACTATATGTAATTTAATCAAGCCTTCTTATAGCCTAAAGTTATAAAGAAAAAATGATGTTCTGGTTGGTTTTGTTGACTTGACACAAACCTAACTATACCTGGGAAGAGGGAATCTCAATTAAAAAAAAAAAAATGCGTCTGAAAATTCCATCTGTGGGCAAAAATGTGAAATATTTCTCTTGATTCATAATAATGTTAGAGAGTCTAGCCCCATGCCCATGGTCCAGTGGTTCTACATGTGGATTCATTGTTCTCGATAGTGTAAGAACATAGGCTGAGCAAGCCACAGGGTTAGCAAGTAAGCAGTACTCTTTCATTGCATCTGTTTGATTACAGCTTCCATGTTCCTGTCCACTGTGTTACTTCTCCGACTTTCTTCAGTGATGGAATTTGACCCAAGAACTGTTAGAAGAAATATAGTTTTCTCTCTTAGTTGCTTTTGGTGATAGTGTTTTCTTATACACAGCATAGAAACCCTTACCAACACAACTGACTATGCTTTTATGAATAAACAAATAGAAATTCACTGAATTGTCTTAAGAATTACAGCTGAGAAGTTAGCTTTATGAAGGCACACATGTATTCTTTCTGACTCCTGGATCAGTGCTAAGGTTGTTGTATTATAGCTTCTTCATCATTTTTTCTTGGATCATAAAGTACGGTGCCTATTGTAATGAATATTTAATATCAACTTCAAATTAAGGACAGGAATATGCAAATGTTCATGTATGTGTGCTATATGGATTCATGTACCTATATTCTGTATTTCTATGAACAAAATCATGCATCACATTTAATATTTACATTTTAAATATGCAGCACAAGCACATAGAATGCTAAAAAAGATGAGTTCAGTTGATAAGAGGGAATGGGTAAAATTAAAGGTTAAACTTTACTTGTGATTCTTGATTGTACTTTGTTTTTATATTACATTATAAACTGGTAAGTGGAAAAGATAGAAGTTATTGTTCCTGGGTTCTCTCAAGTTCATAGTCTGGAATGTGTAGAAAGTAAACTTTATTGTCACTATGAGAAAGGTGAGTCCAGAAATCTTGGTTTTTAACCAAAACTTTTCTCAATAGTGGTTTATTTGTGTTTAAGCCAGAACAAAATAAAACAAACAAAAATCTCTAAATCTGATAGAGCAGAGAAGTTTAATATAGTACCTAAACATCACTTGCAGAGAGATTCCATGTGGTTAAAGAATAGAGACTATAAAAGAAACCAGGGGAATGTACTTCCTGAAGGGTTCCATGGTTAATACTAACAGCATGACAATAGCATGACATCACTTTTACTAAAAGTCCTGATTTTAGTAATGTTTCTATCTCTGTACAGTGGGGATTGTCCTATATATCATCTGTTTATGTTGAAATGATTTTGATCACAATTACCATTAAATGTGCAGCTTTTCTTTTTCCTTCATTGATGTTAGATGATTAGAAATATAAATTATATTCAGTGCCTGAAAGACTAGAGTTGCAAAGGTTATGTTTATAAGAATCCCTTCAATTATGAAAATATTCTTCACATAATACAGGCTTCTATCTCTAAAAATATCAGCATTGAGTTTTCCTCATTATTTCAGTGAGTCAACTCCATAATGATAATTTGTTAATGGCATAATTACACCTTGAAAATTCTGTTCTATCTGTGATTTGTAAATGATGCTTTAAATAGATCAGTTTAATAATTGGCCTCTCAGAGATTGTATTGATATGGGAAGTCAGCCAGCTTACAAATACTCACTTTGGAAAAGACACAAGGAAGATTATCATTATATTGGTGGCCATGTAAATAGCCTTAAAATGACTCTAGTGATTTTCACATATTAATCATATCTCCTAGAATTTATTTTTTAAGAAATGTTCTAATTTTATCTTTGGAACTCAGGCATCATTTAACATTAGTAAAATATTAAGGAACAAAGATAAACTAAAAGTGTTAAAATGAAATAATTGTGCCTAGTGGGTATCAGACTTTTGGGTTACAGGTCTCGAAAATAGTAAGGATTGAATGTTGTAAGAATAATAGAAGCTTTTGTAACCAAATCATTAGTTTGCTGAATATATGGGTTTCTTTAAAAGGATGCTATCTGTGACAGTCCTTATGCCTGTTTACAATGGATTCCTCCTGTATGCACATATATAGTAATGAAGCTGCCTCTGGGTGCCTTTAAATGTCTAAGGATGACACTAACCACCAGGCTGTTCTCCCTCTAGCAGTAATATCTGAAACCTTACTACTGTTGGCATTTGATCTTTCAGAAACAGTAATCACAATGCTAGCCAATGACTTACTTAAAATATATGTGTTTGTATTGCTCCTTCAAGGAGAAGTTTCTGTGATAAGTAGAATGGAATAGCTCAGATCAATCTGAACACTGTAAAGCTGTTGCCTTCACAGCTGAAATGAATTAGGATTTTGTCCATGCTACTTCATCACAATGACATAGGAACACTCCTTTAATACATCTGTAGCTTCTGATTTTGAACAGAATGAAGGGCTTCCTGTTTGCTAATAGTTGCACTGTTCAAGCAGCAGGTTAGGGAAAAAGAACACTAAAACAGAAGAAAAGAAAATTCAGTCAGAATCCACTGGCAGGCTGAATGCAGCAAGGGAAATGGAGTTAATGGAGGCTTTTGAACCAGATGAGATGTTTCAGGGTACTAGGAGATCATGTCAAAAAGGACAAGCAATGAACAGGTTCGAGGAGGCAGAAAGGCAGGATTAGGGAGGTGAAAAAGGAAAAACCATATAGGTGGCCTCATGCTGGAGAGAAATGATGGAAGGCAAGCCAGGGGGCAGACCAGATCAGTGTGCATCTGCCAGTCAATAATTTCTATAAGGAAGCTTTCATAAAGTAGATGCCACATGGATTATACAACTAAAGCCTGACAATTCTGTGATGCATTCCTATTTGAAGAACATGTTCAAATTTTTTGTCACTGAAGACAATTTTCTTATAATCTTTGTCAAGATCTTTAACTCAGAGTGACTATATTACAAATTCATTAACAGGAATGCCTGCAAAAATTATAAAAAGAAGAATATAGATTATATATCTGTCTTTTGTGTTTCTAGGAAAATTATTTTTTAAAAAATACCCTTTAGAAAACTTCTGAATGATAGAGATACAAAGAACAAAACACATGGCTATGGTTACCTAAATGCCAATTCGATTCATAATTTCTGCAAAGGGAAACAGGAAGCGAAGTGTCACGGGTCAGAACATGGACCACCCTGAAAGTAGAATCAAACTGTAATCTGTCAATTCCTCCTTGTGAGGCTTTAAGCTACTTCAGTCCCTAACAGCTTAAGTTACTCAAATGTAAAATGAGGATGATAACATTCATCATTTATTCATTGAGAGAATGAAAAAAAAATAATACCAAACAAAGCATTTGGATGGAAACTCAGCTCTTAGGAACACTTGACACCAGACATTAATAAACTTAACTTCAAACTATTGAAAATTTTATTCTTATTAGCAAAATAATGGACAAATGTAGTTCCAATGTACTGTATAACTTCATATAAGACTCTTTCTGATTGGTATCCTAAAAATGTGGGGCTCTTATATATGTTTTCAAGTCATGATTGAATGCATCTTCTTTTTCTTTTGATGAGAACAAAACCTAAACTTAGCTGCTCCAGTCATTCATTATCAGTTTTCTGCGTAATATTAAAGGCCATAGTTGCTAACCAAGTTCTTGGTATGAGAATAGTCAATTTAAAAAGCCCAATATGGATAGGATAGATAAAAGAGAGAACATTGCCACAGGCCATCTTAATTCACTCTTTCCTTTGAATTAAATCATTGAGTCAGAAAGTAGAGGATGGAATGGTTGGAAAATCCTGTGAAAATGTCAACCAGTTAAAGGGCCTGCAAGGAGAATTCTCACTTAAAACTTCAGAAATCTTTGAGAATGCAACTTCAAACTCATGAGCATAATTCTGATTAATATGTCTGCATTTACTTTAGCAGGGTGGTTTTTGATAAAATCATGCAATCTAAAGGTTTCTTCTATGCAATATCAATAGTGTTATAAGCATCACTACTTCCCTAAAGTCCATCTAAAAGGCTATCCATTTGAAAGCAAGGGCTCTGTCTATTCAATAATGTTCAAATTTACTGTAGTAGAAACAGGCGTTGACTGATAAACCATGCTAGTACTCAGGGCAGTGAATAAATAGCTACTCTATGAGTAATGCTTAATTTTGAACTGCTTGGTGGTCATTGCCTTAAGTCTATGAGACCTAATGAAATGAGGAAATATTAAACCCTGTGTGTGTTACAGTGCTCTTGTAAATTTCCCATGGAGAAGTTTTAAGTAATTGTTATGATCTGACAGAGACCCCAAGGGAAGTGTGGAAAGAAAAACAAAACTTTGAAATAATAGACAAGGGAACTCATGCAAATAGTATGTTATAACTGCTGAATAGCTACAAGGATGACATTGCCATGAGGCTGACAATTCCATTAAGAACACCACCAACAGCCAGTGACTAAAGTCACTGGTTATTTTCAAGACATAAGAGAATGAGAGCTTCGACTATTACCCTGCCACAGAAAATTATATGAAATACTTTATGATATATGTACAGAGGATACTAAAGTATCTTCAGTCAACATGAAGTAAACCTTGATGCTCTGACTTCCTGTCCACTTTTCCTCCTTTTCACTGTGAGCCAACACTCACTGGATTCCTAAGCCGCTTCAGTAGACCTGTCACCCCACAGATCTGAGTGTGCATATAAGCTGAGACCATGTTGGCTCAATTTCACTCTGGCACTAATTGTCTTCCTAAGCCAGATATGTCAGTGCTCTATACTGATGAAGTAAATAGAGATTAAGAACAATTGGACTTAAAAACACTTAAAAATAATTGAAGATGAATAAAATGGAAATTATCTGAATTATTTGGGAATTAATTTAAAGGCTCCATAATGCTATGATCAGTTCATCATGACTAATGTTGTGATAATTAATGTTAAGTGATAAAACAAACTGATGTCTTGTTCTTAGTTCACATAGAGCTATATCCTGGCTTTTGACATTGGAATAGGAAGAGAAAACAAAACTACCAATGGAAACAAAACCAATCATTCTGTTTCTATATAACTCAGCATTTACCTTTTGAATTGCTTTGCTTGCTTCTTGTGGGTTTGGGTCAGTACATTTCCCTTTATGCTACGATGTTCCAAAAGAAAAGAGGCAAGAGTAATAAACTCCTAAAGTGAGTTTTAAGATTTTGAAGCCCCAAATGTACAGGAGGCAATAACATGTTTGCTTTAAGAGCTTTTGAAATATAAGTACTGACCTCTGTGTGCCCACTAATGCTTGATAATTGAATGTAGACATTGAAGATTGGAAAATAAGGTACTTGTGAGGCAAGGATCATATTCAACTTGCCCTTATAATGGAGGGGCACAGTTTATCTGACATTGTATGTCCTACCTCAAAGAGCCCCAATAATCATAAGCAGTGGGAGATTTTCTGCTTTCCATAGTAAGAGAAGTACAGTTCATGCTGCTGGTGACAGAGAGTAGGAATAAGAAACAAAACCAGTGCTGAGGGTGTTTATATGGCATATACCCCCTGGAAAAATAGGTGGCAACACCCAACTTGTGAATATAAAATAGAAATCTATAATGGTAATTTCACTTGCCTCATTTTGAGACCGTTCAAATCTCAGATACACCTTGAACAATACTATTTTTTTTCATTTGTTCATTGAAGTTTAATGTAAAGCTATGCTGTAGAGATATAGGTGAGCCATGGGCTGAGCCACGTGGTAAAAAGATTAATAAAAATAGGTTAAATTAAGACAAAAGAGCTAAATAATAATGTGCTTAAGATATGAGCCAAACAGTATAATGATAATATAAGCTTATGATTCATTTCTTTGGGGGACAAAAGCTGCCACAGACCAGGTTCCAAACTTCCCCTGCGTACCAGGTCACAAACTCCCAGACTCAAATGGGCCAAAAAAACTTACTACAACACTATGAAAGCTATGATTTTTTTCCTGCTGAATGCATATAGAATCTTATATCTTTTTTTCAGCCAAGTTTGGATGAACTCTTCCATATATGACAATGTCACATCTTTAGACAGTCTGTGACATATTTTTCCTAGGGAATATCTAAGGCAGAATATATACTCTTAAATTTACCTAAAACTGTGATATTGTGGTTTTATTGTTTTACCATTTTTGAGTTTGAGGTAGTATTTCACAGTGTAGCCCAGGGTTAACCTCAACTTCTAGAAATCCCCTTGCCTTTGTCACTTGAATGCTGGGATTGTAGGTAGAATCCACCACTCATACATGGCTTAATATTACAACTGCTACTGGTGACAAACCTGAAAATAAGACAGGGTTGCTACAATTATATTTTTTTAAAACTTTAAGATCTAAGGAGTGATTACTGATGGAGATAAAAAGAAATTGGATTTTTGAAATGGGATCTATTCTTGATACATATATCCTTAGTATTACTGAAACAACAACCAAGAATTCTAAATTTTCAAAAAATATTTTGATAATGTAGTGGTAGGAGATTTAATTCTTTTTATTTATAAATGATTGGCTAATAGCTTAGGCTTGTGACTAACAAATTCCTACACTTAAATTAACCTGTATTTATTATCTATGCTTTGTCTCATAGCTCATGGTTTGCTACCTCATTTTCTACACATTCTGCTTCCTAAGCAGCTGGCTGGCTAGCTGGTTGATCTCTCCTTTGACTCTATCCTCCTTCATCCCAGTACTCTCAGTTTGGCTGTCACTTTTTGCCTGGATACCAGCCAGTCTGCTTTTTATTAACCAATGAGGGTAATACATATTCACCATGTACAGAAGTATTTTTCCACAGTATTTCCACATTTCTGTCAAAATAAAAAGACTTCAAACCCAGCACTTTATACAATGAATATATTCCAATTAAAAATAAATAGAATGAATAAATACAAATGG
Source organism: Sigmodon hispidus (assembly GCA_004025045.1). Lineage (NCBI taxonomy): Eukaryota > Metazoa > Chordata > Mammalia > Rodentia > Cricetidae > Sigmodon > Sigmodon hispidus. The sequence goes on from PVIH01017090.1 coordinate 34,909, forward strand.
AAAACAAAAACAAACACAGACTAGAAAAATATAAAATAATAAAGCCAAGTGCTTGCAGGTCATACATGAGGACCTGAATTCAGTTCCTAATTACTCATGTAAAGCTTGATGTTCTTTCTGTATACAACACCATATCTCTTTCTGTAAGATGGGAGGCAAATAGAAGAATCTCCATACAGTTATGGCCAGCTGACCTAGTGTACACAGTAGACAAGTAACAAGAGAGCCTGTCTTAAACAAGGTGAAAGGCAGGAACATCGGGGTGATTTTCCTTTCTCAAAGAAGACATGACACATATGTATCCATATTGCTACACATATGTGTACATATTCTCCATCCTCTTCTTTTCATATGTCTATATCCATATGTGTGTATTTGTGTATGTATGATATGTACAGATAAAAACTTGAAACTCCGGAGAAATGGATAAAGTGATTGAGAGCAAAGAAATGTGGATCCTTTTAAGCTATTCTACATGGAAAGGAGTGGTGTGATTTTTTTTTTCTGTGTTATAGTGAAAATGGCTTTTGTGCCTCAAAGTAGAAACTGACAGTGTACAATGATTTGTTTGCTTAATGACTATGATTTACCACTTTCCAACAAGTCATTTATTACTGTGACATGTTTGGGTCAAGAGATGTGAGCCCTCAGTTCAAACACAGGTCTCTGTCTTTCACTGAACCTCTGTAATGGATCTTACTCCTTACTCATTCAGCAATTTTTAGCCTCAAGATCTTAACAGTGGTTCCAGCTGTGACTCTCACATTCCATCCAAATCCTTCTGTTGAATATACTCTCTACTTTACCCCACTTGACATGTCAAATAGTTTTGCTTTCATTTAAATCAACTGGCTGAACTTCCAAATAGATTCCCTTTAGTTAACTTTACTTATTTTCATCTACTTTATCTGTTTCCTACTCTCAAAAAACAAAGGAATGCCACTTGATACTCCCATTCACATTACTTCTGAGGGAGGGTGGTAGAACATGATAAAACACTTTTTCCCATGAGTCTTTTTGTTTTATTTTAAACGGAACCAGATAAGCAACATTATAAAGGACAAATCTGAACTCTTCTTGAATATGCTCTTAGACAAGGTAATCATTATGACCCCACATCATTCCTCCTGATTCTTTTGATAGTCTAAGCTTTGGTGTTTTTGCTAGGTATAACGGCATCTTTGACCTCCTCTGCAGTGTCCTCAGTTAATTGGGCCATAGTTTTGAGCTGTTAGCTTGACACTGTAGGTGGCTTTGCTTTTAAAAAGCACAATGTCATGTTTCTTTTACGTACAGTCAGGAATTCATATTATGCCTCTGTAAAACACTGGGAGAAGCTTGTCTGAGCATCACTGTGCACAGAATGATGAGATAATTATGGTAATGAACTTGCCATGGTTGTAGTTGGTAGAGCATAATCCTCCATAGGAATTTAGCCAAAGTGAAATAAATGCCACATAGATTGGCTTGAAAAAGCACATATTTACATAATCCTTAAAGGCAGACAATGAGAGAGAAGCTTATTTTTACTATATTAAAAATGTTTCAGCTTATTGCCAATTATTCTACAGCCTGAATATATATTTAAAATAAATTTAAAAGGTGACAATAAAATTGGAATACTTATTTTCTTTTCTTTTTTTCTTTTTACATATCAACCATTGTTTCCAGTTCTTCCCCTCTTCAGTGTTTATGTACATCATTGTTTTGAAAATGCCACATCATTACTTTGGTTTAATCTTCAGACTTTCTACTGTTTATTCCTACAAGAAGCTATCCAAACCCTTTTCTATGCGACTGAGTTTATATATCCATTTATTTTATTCAATTTTTTTGTTCCTCAATTTCTAGCCAACTGATAAAGAAAAACTTTGTGATGAGAGTTTGTCTACACAGGGCAGGTAAAGAAATTCCTCTTCAATTATCCTTTTAATCCTTCTATTTAAAATGTAATCAGCGGGGGCTGGAGAGATGGCTCAGCGGTTAAGAGCACCGTCTGCTCTTCCAGAGGACCCGGGTTCGATTCCCAGCACCCACATGGCAGCTGACAGCTGTCTGTAGTTCCAGTTCCAGGCAAAACACCAAGGCAAATAAATAAATAAAGTTTAAAAAAAAAAAAAATGTAATCAGCACCAGGCATTATAATAGGTAAATGGAATATGCTGTAGATAGTAAAGACTGAGTAAAGAACGAAAACCCTATTTTGTGTATTTCACCTTCAAAGCAGAGTAAGAAATAAATACAGCATAGGTAATATTAGATAGATTAGAATAGACGAGAGACAAATGAAGAAGAAAGAAATGGTGGAGGAATGAAGGTTTTATAGTTGTGATGGTTTTGACAGTGATTTAAAGAAGGATAAAGGTGGTCAGGGAGTTTGCAGACTAGAGTTTCTATTTACATAAGGGTTAGAGGAGGTCACTATGGCAGAGAGACCCCAGAGGATAATGAAGAAAGTGGAAGTGCGAACTAGGTAAAGATATAAACAAGGCATTTTTCTAGGAAACAAGAAACAGAAGCCTGGCAGCGAAGATGAGTTAGGCCTATTCTAAAACTAGTTTAGAGTGTTTGACAAGAGGTATAAGAATAGAAGAAATGTATGTTAGGAAGAGGAGAATATATTAGCTGTCCAGTTGTCAGAGTATCAAAGAACATAGTGAAAATACTGTTTATTTATTTGTGTGTTTGTTTGTTATGAAGATCCACAGAAAACCCAGAATAAAATTGTATAACATATTCAAATATATCATTCTGACTACTATTGAACAGATTGAGAAATATAAAAGGATATGCAAATGATACAATTAAAAGTATATTGTAATCCATGCAAAAGCTGATAGAAGTTAAAGGAAACAAAGAAAGAAGAATTGGGAAATTAGGTTTGTTCTGAAACTAGAAAAAATGAGATTAGCTGGTATCCAGGGTTTGAGATATGAGAAGAATCAGAGATGCTGATTCATCTTCTAGCTGTACTACAAAAGACTGAAATTCAGGGCTTAATATCCAGGTAGAAAATTGAGATGATTATATATTTTTTTGAGTTTAAGAGTGACTATAACTCATGAGACTAGATAATCTCACATTGCATGTGTCCTAACATTGAGACACACCTAAGGAGTGTGTTCTTTTCCCTAAGCGGAATAGAATGAAGGGTAAGCAAGAGTAACAGAAAATTAAGAAAGAATGTTAGAGGTTGGGGATAAACCTGTCCAGTAAATGCCTGTCCAGGGTGCCAAGTAAACATAGTATTGAGAGGAGGAACTGACTACTTTAGCAAATTTTTGCTTACCAACTAGAATGAAAACTGTAGGCTACAAAGATTTTCAAAGAAGAGATAGTGACTTAGAAAGATGTTACAAGGGAACTGTTCTAGCCATGGTAAAAGGTAATGTGAAGTTTCTCACCTGAACTTTCTGTCCTAACCCAGAGGTTTGGACCTGCTCTGAGCCCTGCTGACACTTAGCCCCAAATAATCATACAAAGGCTTATAATAATTTCATGCTGATTGACCTATGGTTCAGGCATATTGCTAACTTGTTCTTTCTTCTTAACTGAACTTATTTTGATTAATCTGCTTAGCCATGTGTCTTGGTATCTCTTCTCAGAGCAGCAAGGTTGTCTTTTTTCCTCTGTGTTTGCTGGTGTCTCCCCTGGCATCTCTGTCTTGCTCTTCCTCTTCCTAGAGTTTTCTTAGTCTGGTAGTCATGTTCATACTTACTGCCTTCAAGACAATCAGCTTTTTGTTAAACCAGTAAGAGGGAAAATTATTTACAATGTATTAGAACATAATCCCAATACACTTAAACTTAATTTTAGCATCTAGGAAGCAGAAGTAAGAGAATCTTTGAGATTGAAGTCAGCATACTCTACAAAGAGTGTTTGTAGATCAGCCAGGGATCTAAGGGAAAATCAGCTTTCTCTAATGAAGTATCATTGAAATGTCAATAATATTCCAGAAGAAGCCCTATACACAGGAATAGCTGAGCAAAGCAAAACAAATGCAATGTTTTATTATATTTTGGGTTGTGGTAGAGTAGGGTGGTGCTTTATTTGTTTATTTTTGTCTTATTGGTAGTTAATTAGTTTTTATTTTCACTATTTACATTTTGGATTTTTTTTTGGGAAAAGAGATAAATAGTGGGGAGAACAAGAAATTGAATAGATAAAGAGAAGGGAAGAGTCAAGGGGAATGTAAGAGAGGGGAAAACATGATCAAAATAGATTATGTTTAAAAATAAATTAAAAATTTTCAACAACTAAATGAGGTGTTAGGAACAAAATTGGATATTTTTCATTATTATTATTGTTGGATATTTTTCTTATTCAAAAAAGGAAGAACCTTGGTTGTTAGAAACAGGGATAGGATAAATTGTCTAATATATCCTATTGAAGTTGAGATTACTGTAAGTCCAGTGGAGGAAAGAATATGGGAAAGATAGCTAACACTATAAGAAATTTCTTTAAAAATTTATATGGAAACATGCTATTGTAGAAGATTCTTTAACTATTTCCATAAACATAAAGAGTTTAAATAAAGGTACCTTAAACAGTAGCAATGCCCTAGAAAATACCATAGGCTAACAAATAATACATATATTGTTTGGAGTTTCGGCAAAAGAGGTCCTATAGCATCGTAAACATCACAGGCTCTTTCTCTTAGTTATCTTTCATTCACTGAAGGTGATATTTCATTGATGAGTTCACCACATATTGGAGTCATAGAACATACAACAATCAAGATGATACTCCCTGGAAGCCTCATTACTATTACCTAGTTTTAATAGTGCTGGAAGGTATATGTACTGTACCGGAGAAGAGAATTAGTTGTCAATTGTAGCGGGAAATCAGGAACTGTTCATGTGTGCAGGTTGAGGCAGAGCTCAGGGGCTGAGGGGGCTGTGGTCAACAAGAACGAGATTCAGACTACACCTGGAGAGAGACAGGAAGCAGGCATTCTCTTGCTTTCCCAATGGGGCGGGGCTTCCAGTTCGTGGCAGTGAAGCTCTAGGCCAGCTGCGCTCAGGTGGGAGGAGGTTTCTGTAGAAACGCTCTGGCGCATTGCAACTTTATCCCTTCGCTTTCTCTTAAAATCTTCTATGTTTTGTAAGTGATTCTCTCAAAATAAACCTCACTTAAAACATATCTCACGGTGGGTTTTTACTACGATAATTGGCACCTGAATGTGGGGCTAATGCCACAAACCCACCGGGTTCCTCACCCGTGGACAGAGCCGGTCTGAACTGCTTTGGTTCTCATCTGCTCACGAGTCTCCTGTACGCAGCCAGGAATAAATCTGCGCACACGGTGGATCTCCTGAGAGACAGATTGAGCTGGTTCTGGTGGCATACACCTGGTAGGATTTGTTGAAAGATTCAACAAAGACCCTCCCAGCCAAATTGCCACCTCGTTTCCTGCACCATTGCTGCTGCTGCTGATCACAACTGCAACACCTGCTGACCATAAGTCCTCATTACATCTGAGTAAGGCAATTTTTTTCTTCTAAAATGTCTGACCAGATAAATGTTCACAATTTTACTCACTTTTTCAAAATGGTGATAGAGGATTATTTCCAGGATTATGCATTTGGAGGTTATCTTCACCCAGGAGTCCTTTTGCTTTTTTGTGTGATAATATACTTCATACCTACCTATTTTAAGGGATCTCAACATAGAGAATATGAGGCGAAGATGTCTGGCATGGATGAACTTATTAAGACACTCCAGAAACTCATTGTTTCCATAGAATAGAGGTCTACTTTGATCACAGAGGAATTTAGAGCTCATATTGATGAAAATTTCAGAAAATTGGATGAAAAATTTAAAAAAAAATGGATGAAAATTTTGTTAGAGAGGAGTACAGAGCTCATATTGATGAAAATTTTAGGAAATTATATGAAAAATTTTAAAAAATTGATGAAAAATTTAGGATAATGGATGGAAACTCTTGGAAATTTGAATAGAAGATAGTGGAAAGGGTAGATGTGGACACTGGGAGGATGTTTCACTCTATGAAATTATTAGAGAGATCATTTATAGATGACTTTAAAACACTGGAAAAGACCATTACCACTAGGTTGCAAGATCATGAGGCTCTCTTGGAGATTTTAGAAAAGGATTTTGAGGCGACACCTACTCAAGATAACCCAGAGCCCCCTCTTAAATGGTGCTACTGCAGGGAAGGTTCTTTACCTAGAGTGGTTACCATGAGGGGACTACCCCCCATTCCTCCAACTCTATTCCCAGTTATGGCAGAGGCCAAAAAACCACAACCATGTGGAAGGGCTTCTGACAATGTGGGAAAAAATTATGAACCTATACTCATGAAGGATTTAAAATCAATAAATCAATCACTATGGTGTACAATCATCTTTTGTAAGGCAATCCTTGAACTCATGGTCAGCACAGAATTGAGTAATTCCTGATGACTGGAAGAATTTGATGAACACAGTGTTGAACGATGGCCAAAACTTCCAGTGCAGGAATTGGTTTAGGGAAGAGGCTAAAGCCTTGAAATCTCGAGATCAAACTGGGAATGTTACCGTCTCCAAGGACCAAATACTTGGGGAAGGCCAGTTTGCTGATTTATCAGTTCAGGCTACTTATGATGACCATGCTCTGTTGCTGTGCCGTACTGCTGCCTTAAATGCTTGGAAAAAGATTTTGGACCCAGGACAGAGAATTGAGTCATATACCCAGATTAAACAAGGTCCAATGGAGCCTTATACAGACTTTTTACTGAGGTTGACTCATGCTGTAAATAGAGCAGTGTCGGATTCAGAAGTTAGGAAACAATTGATACTCTCTTTGGCTTTCGATAATGCTAACATGACATGTAAAAAATTGATCATGCCATTAAAGATCAGGGGTGCACCCATAGATGAATGGATCCAATTTGCACTTAATGCTGAATATCTACACCATGATGAAGAGAATTGGGTAAGTTAAGCCATTGCTAATGCTAAGATGAGAAATCAAGGCATTATTTGCTTCAATTGTGGTAATCCAGACCATATAAAGAGAAATTGTAGACAAAGCATACTTGGGAACTTTTCCAATCACAGGAGTGACTTAAATAGAAAGTCACTACCTCCCAGACTATGTAGGAGATGTAACAAAGGCAGACATTGGACGAATGAATGTAGATCTATAAGAGACAAAGATGGCAAGCTTTTACCATCGGGAAACATTATCTCAGGGCTTCCCCCAGGGAGCCCCCAAGAATCAGACCTCCAAGCCAAAAAGGGTTTAGTCATATCCAGTCACAGTGGAAGAGCAGTGTCCTCAGGATGAGTAACAAATCCCAAGCCTGAAACAGTAGACCATATAACCGTAGACAATAGATTGGCCTTACAAGAGAAGTTGATGGTATCCAGTAAACCAATAAAACACATATATTGGCACACCTCCATAAATGAACAAAGACCAAAGATGACAATAAGAATAGACAATATTTTTATGCAGGGCTTAGTCAACACAGGGGCTGATGTTTCAATCATAACTCAGCAGGCCTGGTACCCCAGGTGGCCTCTGAAGGAGGTGGATGTTCAATTTTTAGGTATTTGGACATTGTCTCAGGTAAAACAGAATGTGAGATGGCTAGAATGCATAGGACCAGAAGGACAGAGAGGGAGATTGAAGCCATACATGGCCAACATAGTAGTGAACTTATGGGGTGGTGATCTCCTACAACAATGGAACACTCAAATTAAGATTCCTCCAGGCCTAAATACTAGCCAAAGAACTAATTGTAGCCTTGAAAGTACTACCTCAAGAGGTTATGTAAAACAGCCGTCGGTCATTCAGGTTGCACAAAGACGCAGTCTAAAAGCTGCAGGCACCCCTAAGACACTAACAGCCCTGCCTTTGAAATGGTTGATGGATAAACCTATTTGGGTCCAACAATGGCCTTTGACAGAGGAGAAATTGATAGCCCTAGAACAATTGGTGCAGGAACAGTTACAAGCTCAACATATTGAATAATTGACCAGCCCATGGAATTCCCCTGTATTTGTGGTCAAGAAGAAGTCTGGGAAATGGAGAATGGTGACAGATTTGAGAGCAATTAATAAGGTGATTCAGCCCATGGGCACCCTACAATCTGGTATACCTTTACCTTCTTTGCTACCTAAAGGATGGCCTATAATAGTTATTGATCTGAAGGACTGTTTTTTTACAATACCTCTACAGGAACAAGACAGGGAGAAGTTTGCTTTCACTGTACCTAATTTTAATAATTCATACCCAGTAAAAAGGT
>PVIH01017091.1:0-43155 GCA_004025045.1 Sigmodon hispidus
TAAAAAAAAAAAAAAAAAAAAAAAAAAAAAAAAAAAAAAAAAAAAAAAAAAAAAAAAAAAAGAAAGAAAGGGCACAAAGATTTAGAGCCAGAGAAACAGGAAGTTTGCTGTGCGATTCTGTCTCCTAGAAATGTTAGAGAGGCTACACTCATGAGGTCTCATCAACATGGCTGCCTAAAAGACCAGAACAACATTGACACCGATGGGCATGCTAATGGAAAGGTAAAGGTCTTGGGTGTCAATCGTAGACAGAGAATTACAGGCAACAGGGAAGGCTGAGAACAGGAGAGATGCTCTTCCCAGCAAAGAGCCTCCTAACCAGTTATCCAACACCATGCAGTCAGCCTGAGATCATATGCACAGGTAACATTACACAGACAGGTTTCACTTATGTATTTAGGGATATACACAGGTATGTACGTATGTGTGTGTATGTATGTATGTATGGGCAAATAAAAGATGCTACAAAGCTGAGGACAAGGGTAGTGTGCAAGAGAAAAGAGATGGGAGGAAACAATGTAACTGATTTCAAAACTTTCAATCATTCTTTTAAAAAAGTAGGTTAAACTAGTTGGAACGGTATATGATGGGCGTGTATGTCTACCCTAGGAAAAGAGACCTCAACCCAGGCTGTGAGAAGAAAAGCAAGCAGAAAGAACAGTGGTAGAGCACTAATTTTAATTTGTTTTTGCATTTGTGTGTGTGCGCACACATGTATACGCTCACACTTAGTCACATGAGTGACAGAGCACACCAGTGAAGATCAGAGGACAATTTGCAAAAACTATTTCTCTCTTTCCACCACACAGGTTTCAGGGATCCAACACGGATCACCAGGCCTGCCGGTAACAGCAGGCACCTGCTTAATCATCTTGCTGTAGCAAGACTATTAATTTTGGTAAAATAAATAGGTGAAAAAACTACAAAAGAAAGCATCAGACTGAAGCTGGGTGTGGCAGCACATGCCTATCACCCCAGCATTTGGGGAAGTAGAGGCAGTAGAGAGTTCAAGGTTATCCACAGCCTCACAGTGAGAGGCCCTGCAGGGCTGTGTGAAACCAGCTCTGCTTGCACAGGTCCCAAGCTCAGTTCTGCAGCCCCAGGGAGCCCAACACTCTCCTCCAGTCTCCACGGGCACCTGCTCTCATGTGCACATATCCACATACAGATATGTACAAACACACATAGTTAAATAATAAAGTTTAAAGATCTTTTTAAAAAAAACAGACAAAACCAGAGAATATAGACTGGAAAATTTAGATTTCAATATGCAGGCAATGGGGCCAAAGTGTTTTTTGTTTTTTAAATAGGAAGCTATTAATATACAGACACAGCACAAGGATAAAGTGAAGAGGACATGAGGACACAGACTGAAAGCACAAGAGAATTACAGCCAAAAGTGATCAAAGCAAACACATTATATTCAGGTATAAAACACCAGTGACCCCCCCACACACACACATGCCAATGAACCATTTTTAAACGGGTAACAGAAGTATAAAAACACTGGAGAGCAGAAATGCAAACAAGGTGGGGGGGGGCTGAAGGATGAAGATACAATACAGGAACTAACTAAATACATGGATAAAAAGTGAGGTAAGATTGCAGAATGCTGAAGTAAAGCCTGTTGCAGTCTGCTAAGTGCTGCAGGAAGAAGAAATTGCTTTGGTTCATTTATTTCAAAGTCCTTTGGGGAATGCAAAAGATAATCATTCAGGGTATCCACTGGTCAAACAGAAAAGTCAGCATGTTCGAGGTTCTAGAACAGAGCGGGATTCAGTAGGCATCCATAGAGGAGATGACTGCTAAGTAGAAAATTAGTAAAATGACACTACTGTGTGCCAAGCACTTACACAGACATCTTAGTGAATCTGCACAACTTTTTAAAGCAAACTTCTGTGTCCATTTCACAATGGCTTCAGTGGAGCTTAGAGAATGAAGTAACTTGTCCAAGAATCTAGTAGTAAGGAGCAAAGGCCAGGACTCAGGCTTTTCGTCTCTGCATTCAAGTTGCTTTCTTTCTGGCGTGCTCATAATAATTACTAAAAATGCCTTCTGTTTTTCTCAAATTGTGCACACTAGTTTGTGCTTTACAGACTGAGGAGCCTGGAATATGGCCTACACCTATGGCCCCCCACTGAGGAAGCAGGAGCCTAAGATGGAGAATCTTAAGTCACCATAAGCATCATAAGGAGACACTCTCCCAATAGAGGAAAACACCATCAACAGAAGTAAATATATGAATAAATTAGGTACAGTAAGGAAGGCCTATTAGAGACAGAAAGATTGGGAGCCTAAGGTTATCCTTAACTACATATGGTACTGGGAGCCAGCCTAAGCTACATGAGACCCTGCCTCAGAAAATAGACTGAAGACTTATCTTAGGAGAGGACAAAAAATGAATTCAAATTTTACAGTCCTTACAAAATCACAAAACACCTTAACCTACAAAAGTGTTGCAACTTAGATCAGCACTGCCAAAAGAAGTGTCCTTATACAACAGCCTGAAGGTTACTACATAAGCAAAGAGCGTGTACGCAAAGAAAGATAAACCAACAGAAAAGCAGACCATATTCACTTCTCATTGATCACTACACTCTGAATCCAAAGTCTAAGAGAAGTGTGACAAAAACCACAACATTTGTTCAACTGAGCGGCATATATACACCAACATAACTTATCATTTTCCAGGCATAAATATTTCCACCAAGGGAAAAATATTCCATCACACTTTAAAGCGGTGACTGTTACCCTCTGATCATCTACAGCTTCTCTGCACTCAGCACAATGACACGTCAGTCATTATCTGACTGGAAATTTCATATTCAAGTATCCTATTCCAAAATTCAGTTACGAAAGTTATTTTTAAAAAAGAAAACACTAAAAAGAAAAAGCCGGACCACCTAATCTGTGGATCGAATGGAGTTCACAGGAAGGATAGACTTAACAATTATCTCACGGAAATCACAAGCCAGTAAATTCATGAAGCACAGTTACAAGGAATCCATTCAAACCTTTCCTTTCCTGTGTCCGAGGCTTGCTGGAGATGGACAAGCAGAGTGGCCCTCGTTTGATGCCTACTGTCAGGGACCTGCCATATAGACCTATGCAATACTTCCAGGGCGCCAAGGGGGAGGGAGCTGAGTCCTGGGCAGAAAGAGGAAGCATGACAGCAATGTGGGCAGGAAGGCTTCAGAGTACAGGTTTAAGACGTCTGTTTAGGTCTGGGTTTGAGACAAGTGCTCACTATGCATCCCAGATGCATCCCTGCCTCAGCATGCTGGGATAACAGCGACAACCCCAGCTTTGTTTTAAATGTCTTTAAGAAAAAAATTCAATACCATATCCTTGCATTTTTCAGCTCTTTAGGAGACAGTTATACTGGAAACCTAAATTCAAATCAGAAGGATAAGTAATGAAAAGAAGAGACAAGAGGGGTAGAGAACCCCCCATAGAGATGAGTTATGTCTCACTATGCAAAAATGAGATGGCTTCAGAGTCACGAGACTTCAGTTAACCATCAACTGGACTGTTAGATTTATGAGATCAGGGGGCTGAGGAGATGGCTCAGAGGTTAAGGGCACTGACTGCTCTTCCAGAGGTCCTGAGTTCAATTCCCAGCAACCACATGGTGGCTCACAACCATCTATAATGAGATCTGATACCCTTTTCTGTACACTATATTCATAATAAATAAATAAATAAATATTTTAAAAAAAGATTTGAGATCAAGTAACTCCTTTCTAATAAATAAACAATCCTTCGTTCAAAAAAAAAAAATAAACATATATAATGGAATCGACCTGACAATGAAGCAAAAAAAATTTTTTTTTCTTTTAAAGAGGTAGGGAAACGGACAAATGTGAGAAGGAGCATTTATCTATTAAAGGGTGGGAGAGGCAGCGAGATAACTCAGTGGTTAGGGCCTGACAGCTCAGTTTACCCTTGGGGCCCACAAGCTGAAAGGAGAGAAGCAACTTCCCAAAGTTATGCTTTGACCTCCACACTTGTGCATGCAATTTCCTGCCAGAGCACACACAAGCACAAGCACACACACAAATAGAAGATAATTAAGAATAAATAAAAGACAGAGCCAGAAAGGTGGCCCAGAAAGTAAAGAAAAGCACTGGCCCCCCAAGTCTAACCACTTGGATCACCACAACTACCATGATGGAAGGAAGGAAGAAATTCTGGTAATTTGTCTTCCAACCTCTCCACAAGTGTTCTGAGGCTGTATGCCCCCACCACACACAAATAGTGTTGTTGCTATTTAATAAGAGTAAAAAGAGACATATTTTAGGGCATTTGTTTGCTAGGAGCCTTTTTAACCCATTTAACAATTTTGAAGCCGTCTTTTATTGTTTTTAAACGATATTCATTTAGTAGGTTAATTTATGCTGTACACCAGCTTCCTCTGGGAGGACGATTACATGTGCTTTCCAAATAAGCAACTTAATACCATCCACCTCCCAATGCTATTGTGACCCAGAGTGATTAAAAATAGTCTTTGTTAATTCTCAGTTAAACCGAGGCCCCCATAATCTACATGAGTACAGAAAGAGATAAAGGCCAAAACTCACATGCCATTGAGAAATGAAAGGAAAAAAGAATGGGAGGGGGGATGAAACGTCAAGATCACATCACCCTATTCTGTTTGTTGCGGTTAGCTGGTTTGGAGATCGTTTCTGACAGGCTCATTCTGTAGTTAAGGCTGGCCTCGAACTCACAAAGATCCTCCAACCCCAGTGTGGCCAGTACTCAAAATTCGGGCAAGAGCCAACACAGTGGACTACTTCACTTCATTCTTAAGAAAGTAACATATGCCTTAAAGACTCAAATGAACGTTTTCAATGTCTAAATGTTTCTTTAATGGGTCTCTTAGGCAATGTAAAACACACACACATACACAAAGAAGGCATTTACCAATTTAACGTGAGTCTGAATTGCTGCTTATTAGGTGTAACCTGAATTCTGTCCATTTCCACCGCACACTCAACAAAACTTACTGCTTTAATATTCTAGGAGTATACAAGGCTGCTCGAGCAACTTCAGGAACCAGCTCTTGGCCTTTAATAACATTAATTAAATTAAAAAAAAATCCTCAGCAAAAGATCAGAAAACTTTAAAACACTCCAAAGAGCTTGTAAGCCATTGCTCCGATCTGAGCCAATTTCTACGGTGCCATTTTCATATAAAGTCATATCAAATACTCTGCTGAAGTCACAGCGGGTGACCCTGACGCCCGGATCCCTGCAAAGTTTTTCGCCTCCACGATCTGAGGGTCCAAGTTCTGGCGCCCCACAACTTGGGACGCGACGCGGGGCTCCATCCGTCCCAAGCCTCCGTCCCGGGTCCCAGGCTTCGCAGGACGAGCGCAGCGGGACCAAGGCGGCTCCCCCGCCCGGGAGCGCCCCGTTTCCCACAGACCACCCCAACATGGCGTCGGCCGCCGCCGCTGCTGCCGCCACCGCCGCCCGCGCCAACACCACCCAGCCCGCGCTGCCGCCGCCGGGGGCCCGCAAAGTTCCGCTTCCTCCCTCCTCAGCCCGCCGCCGTCACCGCCCGGCGCTCCCCGACCCCCCGCGGCACCTACCCGGCCCAGTACCGGGCGGCGGCGCCGAGGGTGGGACTCCTCCTGGTCGCCGACTCCGGCCGCCGAAGGACTCCGGTTGCCCCGTGCCTGTCCCCAGCCTCGCAGGGTGTGCGGGGGGCCCCCGCGAGGCCGGCGCGATCCGGACGCGACGGGCGCGGACGCTCGCAGGTGACTTCACCGCCCCTCCGGTCCAACCCAACGGCTCGCTCGGCTCGCACTGGCTTCCCTTCTGCGCGCGCACCGACGCGCCCTCGCTCGAGCGCCAAACATGGGCGGGCACGCGCACACCCGCCCTGCCCTTTCTTCCCGGTTCCCTCGCCCCGCCCATCGCCTTGCCCCGCCCCTCCACCGCTCCCGAGACGGGCTCGAGGGGCGGGGCTTGTGGCGGAGGCCACACCCACCAGGGGACCGCCCCGAGCGGGGGGGGGGTGAGGGGCGCGGCGCCCTCCTCTTGCAGAGGTGACGCTCGCAGATGCGGGCTGGGGCAATCCCGGGTTGTCTAACCTGACTTTCCTGTCTCGGGCTAGCCTTCGGAAAGGGCTGTGGAGCTGTCCGCGAAGTTCTCGGGAAGAATGGACAGAAGCCGCCTCCACGCCTCCCTAAGGAACTGGAAAGGGAGGCTTTGCCTCTCGCCATCCATCCACGTCTTTGAGCCCAGCCTGGCTCGCCCTTGCTGCCGAGCACCTGCGATCCTCTCCCAAGCGCCTACCCCCTGGAGCCAGGGGTCTGCCTTTACTGCACCCTGCTTCTCCAGCACGCTTCCTTGTAACTGTATGCCTTAGAGCTCCGCTCTTCTCGAAACTTCCCTGGCTACGGCCTTTGCTACCTGCTTCGTGTACCTAGAACCCCACGCCCAGATAACGTTGGTGAAAAGAGCGTCTGCTAGGCGCTGTGCAGAGATAGAGGTATCTAAGCAGGCCGGGTGGGAAAAGCATACCTATGATTAAATAGGGGAGGGATAGAAAAATGGGTTAGAGTAAATTTTGTTTCAGGATTTTTGTTTTCTTCAGAACCTCTAGTTCAGCGTTTCTCAACCTGTGGGTCTTGACTCTTAAAACCAGTGGAAAACAAAGATACTTACATAACAATAGCAAAATTACAGTTGTAAAGTATTAACAAGAAGAATTTGATGTGGTCAGGGGTCACCACAACATGGGGAGCTGTATTAAAAGGAGTCGCATGGCAGCATTAGGAAGGTTGAGAACCACGGTTCTAGTTTTTTGTTGGATTAACAGGTTTGGATTCTTTGGAAAACCTACTCTCTGTCTTAGAATTCTTTACGTTCTTCCCATCTCCCCTATTTCAGTGTCTCTGCAATAAACAAAGTTGTTTTAAATTAGTATCCAAAGCAAAATTACAAAATTGGCAAAGGAGACCAATTGTGATAATAGGAATAGTTACAGGATTTCTATTATACATACGGAGTCTTTACATGTGTTAGACTGAGCATGCTCTTTAAATTTAAATTCCTTTAAATTTGGTGACTAGGAACTACTTTGTCTGTAGGGTTCATTCAAAGCATTAGATACCAAACAATTTTGGTTGCTCATGTCATGAATAGAAATGTTGCTCTCCCTATGAATATACTTATTTAACTTAAAGTACACAGATGCAAGCCAGAATGTCTGCACTCCAAGTCTTGGCTTTGCCACCAACTGTAATACCTGTGTCCCTGGACATACTCGGTTACCCTTACTGCCTTCATGTGTAAAATAGGGAAAATATAAGAAAGTACCTTAAGGAGTCATTAAGTGACTCAATATTTGTAACACATGCGAAGCACAAGCTAAGTGCTATGTAATTATGATGAAAATATTAAACATATGTATGCTGTGTATGTGTGCATACATGTAGTGATTACAGTCGCATTTTTAAGAATTAAATAAAACATACCAAGTGACGGTTTGAACACACAGAGTGCTGTGTTTCCTCCTGCAGTCTGAGTGGTCTCCCGGGGATGTGCCTTCTCCAGTTTGGAAGCCGTTTATTTAGAGTCCATACTGGCAAATATGGTAGCCACTAAGCACGTGTATTCATTAAATTTCAAATTTAAGATCTGGTTAAGATCTGGTTCCTTGCTGACACAGATCTGTTGGATGACACATAACAAGCTGAACAAAATGAGAGACCGAAGTCCTCCAATGGCTTTTGGACAGTCCTGACTCAGTCTGTAACTCCAGTACCAGTTCACATGGTAAGATCTGTCCCTCACCCTCACATCTCATCTGTGACCTGAAGATAAAACAGAATCTACTTGACAGACTGCTGTGTGTCGGAAGAGTTTACAGAGTGTAGCAAATCTGGCAAAGGTCTACCACATAGAAACGCTTGAAAAGTAGTAAAATTTGAGTTTCACTCAATTCTATAAGCCTGTAAGACAAAGTTAATCTAGTTAAATTGTCCTTCAATCAAAAGGTTCCCCCTCCCACGTCGCCTACTTTGGGAACAAGAAGAACTTCCTTAAGGGAGAACAGCACTCAAGAGGAGAGATAGCAAATGTTCATTGTTCCTCAGTTTCATTGTATCTTTTGCCCATGAGGCTTGTTTTTTTTTTCCCCTCCAGTCTTGACTGTCACAGTAAAATGACACTGCCTCATCCACAAACCTGATAAGTCACTATACTTTAATCTTCTGCTGGAATCCAAACGCCACTTCTAAAACATAGAAGGAGCCATCTTCAAAAAACTCCATCACTCACTTTGTGGTGCTGCTCACCCATTATCAAAGCACCTGGGAGGGGAACAAAGCCAAGGTCATCCTCAGCAGGACACACCTAGTTGGGTGTCAGCTTGGGCTATGTGAGACCCTATCTCAGAAAACAATAAGGACTATGGGGATGGCTCTGTCACTAGATTAGAGCTTACTATGCAAACATGAAGACTTCAGTTCAAACCCAGCACCTCCATACAACACCTGTAACCCCAGTGTTGGAGAGGTAGAGACAGGAGGATCCCTGGGACTCACCTGCCAGCCAGCCTAGCCTACACCCAGATCCCCATGAGAAACACTCTGTTGAGTGGTTCCTGAGACGGACCTCAGTGTCCCATGATGCATAACACTCACTGTGGGGGTTCGTGCCTAGAATCCCAGGACCAGGGAAATGAGGCAAGAGAATCAGAAGTTTAAGGCTGTCTGCCCTCAGCTGCCATTTGAGACCAGCCAGAGATACATGAGAGTCTGTCTCCAATAATAATGTCAGAAGACATTGAAAACCGTCAGTGGTTGTCAGGTATTAGTGGGGAGGAGAGATGAATGAATGGTGCATCAGAGGGAAAACACTATGATACTCTGTAACAATGGACACGTGTTCCTTATACTCAAACCTCGGGGATGTATAATACCAAACTCTGGGGCTGGTAGAGTGCTTGCCAAACATGTACAAGGTCCTGGGTTGAATCCTCAGGTAGATGTAAATTAATCTATTCTAGCAAATAAGATATGCAGCCCTGTTTCAGGACAGTTATAGTTGGGGACATTGGAGGTGAGGTGTACACAGGAACTGTGTACTTTTTCCACCAGAGATGCTATAAACCGTAAACTGCCCTAAAAAAAAATCTATCCAAAAAGAGGGAAAAGGCAGAAAACATTGCATATGTCTCTTGGAGAAGTTGGGATTTAAGCTTAGAAGTTATTTGAAATGGTTTTGGCAGGCATTTAAGTGTATTTCGGGGAAGAGTTACTGTAAACTGCATCTCTTAGCGACTGCTCTTTTGCAATCTGTCAAAATGTCACCTTAGAATGTTTTCAATGGTGTTTAAATTTGAAGAGAGATCCTTATTCATGTTTTTAAATAATAGTTTCTTTTCCTTTTGAAACAAGCTAACTTCACCATGTCTCTGAGGATGGCCTTAGACAGAGTCTACAACATGGAAAGTATCTAAGGAGGATGTCTTCCTTCAGCCTCCACACACAGGTGAAGTCAGAGACACGTTCACACACACACAGAGACATACACACACACAGATAGACACACACAGACATACAAACACACGTAGACACACACACAGTGGGGTGCACATGTTCACACACTCATACACACAGAGACATATACACACACATAGACACACACACAGTGGGGTGCACATGTTCACACACTCATACACACAGAGACATATACACACACATAGACACACACACAGTGGGGTGCACATGTTCACACTCATACACACAGAGACATATACACACACATAGACACACACACAGTGGGGTGCACATGTTCACACACTCATATACATGGACATACATACACACAGAGAGACATACATACACACACAGACATACAAACACATAGACAGACACACACAGTGGGGGCACATGTTCACACCCACAAACACACAGTGAGGAGCCCATGCTCACACATACACAGGCTGGTTGGTTAAGTTTTTTTTTTATAGAGTATAAATCTTACTCAAATACTCTCAAGCAAATATATAACATCTGCTTTCTTCTGTATTAAGTTTCTAAATTCTTTATACATTACCTTCTTTGTCAGTAGAGGGAAATTTTCATTTATGTTCAGTGCAGTGACGCATGCCTTTAATCGCTGCACTGGGCAGGCAGAGGCAAGCAGATCTCTGTGAGTCTACAGAGTGAGTTCCAGGCCAGCCATGGCTATACAGAGAGTCCTGTCTTCAAAACCAACAAAATAAATCAAAATTTCACTTATTACTATTTTGTGTGACAGACAATTATTGAATAACCTTTCTTTCCATGACTACTTCAAAATAAATATGCATCCATCAAAGAATTTTTTTAAAGATTTATTTATTATGTATACAGTATACAGAAGAGGGTTTCAGATGTCACCATAGATGATTGTGAGCCACCATGTGGTTGCTGGGAACCAAACTCGGGACCCTTGGAAGAACAGTCAGTGCTCCTAGCCTTTGAGCCATCTCTCCAGCCCACCAATGAGTTTCTTAGTTTATTTAATTTTATTTTATGTGTTTTAGTATGGGGGTGTCAGATCTCCTGGAACTGGAGTTACAGACAATTGGGAATGGCCATATGGGTGCGGGAATTGAACCCAGGTCTTCTGCAAGAATAACCAAGTACTCTTAACCACTGAGTCATCCATCACTCTAGCCCCCAAAGAACACTTTTTAAACTTGGCTCCAGATTAAATAAAATTCAACAGAATATTTAAATCCAAATATTGCCAAAAGAATCTATTTCAAAGAACAGCATTTGTAGAACACTAGCATCATTTGTGTGTTCCTTTGTAAAGAGAAATTTAAGTATGATTGTGTTTTAAAATTTCTTCTTAAGTAGAAATAAAATCTTCCAGAGGACAAAACAAACAAAAGCTTGCATACTTTGGAGTCAGACAGAGCTGGTGACTTTGGTATTGTGTTATCAGCCATATAACCTTGTAGAAGTGGGTAGCTGTGCTACTCCAAAGTTTCCAAACGTTTAAAATGTTTATAAAGTAAGAAATATAAAGTCCTGGGTTTATAAAGATCAGGAGAAATGTGGGCCAAGCATGTCACCTGGCAAATAGTAGATATTCAGCAACAGTGATGGCTGTTATTAACAGCATATAAAGTTTTACCATATTTGTGAATGCACCAAAGATTGTATATTAAACCTTGATATGTATAATTCATAGATCCTTGGTTCTTACTCACACTTTTTGTTTTTGTCTCTCAAACAGGCTCCTGTGTATCTTAGGAGGATAACCTTGAACCAATCCTTCCTGGGTTATGGGAATGCTCCACCATGTCCAGTTTCTGTGGTTACAGAGATCAAATTCAGAGCTTCCTTCAGGTTCTAACAACTGGGCTTCATACTCCGTAGCCCTCAGACCAATCCTTACAAAACTCTGTACTTCACAATATGCCTTCCAGCACTTCTTCACTTTAAATTGAGAAAAAGTAGCCTGTTCACCAACAAAGAAAACACCAGATAGATATACCACCCTTCGATCACCTAACCGTGCTCTTTACCTAGTCTCCTGCTGGGTATAGCATCCCCAACACCCTTCTACAATCTGACTTCCAGTCCATCTACATCTTTCTTTACTTTTCATCTCAAGGTCAGACACAAATCAGGGTACCAAGACAAGCAGTCAAGACCAGAAGGAACAAGGCACAGCTTTAGAAGAAGGACTGGTGGACTGCCCTGGAGAGAGGAACACCCCCCCCCCCGACAGAACAGTTTCCTTGCCCCACTTTGGTAAGGCCTCAGCACATGAACATAGATATAATCATTAAGTATTGCAGTTTGGCTAACTGCTTTCAGCTTTTAGTGCTGAGGATGGAGCCCAGGTCCTCACAAATTCAAGGTATATGCTCTATACCATGCTTTCCACAGCACCAAGAATGGAGTCTGGGTCTAGCAGTGTAGCTCAGGTGATAGAATGCTCACATTCTAATGTGCACAAGGTTCTGGGCTCCATCCTCGGCCTCACCTAAAAAAGCAGGTATAGTAGTACATATTTGTATTCCAGCACAGAAAGTGGAGACAGGAGAACCAGAAGTTAAGGGTCATCCTCAGCTGTCCTCTGCTAAATGAGAACCTATATTTAAAAAAAAAAAAAATCAGGGGCTGGAGAGATGGCTCAGAGGTTAAGAGCACTGAGTTCAATTCCCAGCAACTACATGGTGGCTCACAACTATCTATAATGACATCTGGTACCCTCTTCTGTATACTGTATACATAATAATAAATAAATCTTTTTGAAAATTCTTTAAAAATCAGTTTTTCTCCCTTTGACACTGGAACTAGCAACTTACCTTGACCAAGAGAATATGGCATCCATAACATTCCAAAACATCTAAGAATAGGTGTCTATAACGACATTTTCTAAATGCCCTCGTTTGGGGCTCTTCTGGTAGGAATGTACCACATACATAGTGAAAAGCCCAAGTCGCACATGTCCAGTTGTAGCCTCAGGGACACTTAGAAGATAAGCATCATCAATCCCAGCCTACTGAGGGAACCATTTTAGATTTTAAATGACTCAAGAAGACTGCAACTGTGTGGGTGGCCCAGAGGAGAACTAAAAGAACCCAGTCAACCCTCACAGAAGCACGAGACAGTAGCAAGCTGTGGTTTTCCTGGATTCATTTTGTCGAGAAGAGAGTGGACACATGCCATAGCATGCTTGTGGAGGTCGGAGGACAACCTGGTTTTTGCCTTCCACCTTGTTAAAACAGGGCCTCTCTTGTTTCTGCTGCTGTGTAGCTTCCTCCAGGATAGCTGACTGCTGAGTTTCAGAGCAGGTCTTCTCCCTCTGCCTCCCATCTCTGTGGGAGTGTGGGGACTATGAATGTGAGTCACTGCATCTGGCTTTCTAGCTGGATCATGACAGATGTGGTCCATCTAGCCTGCATGGCCAGCACTGTACCCACTAAACCATCTCCTCAGCCCCACAGTAAACACTCAGGCGATCTGCTATACAAAAATCAGTGAGAAGAACATCTGGCCATTCTCCAGGGCAGCTGACAACCCCTTAGTGACTCATGACACACTTCCTCATCAATATCTCTCCTCTTTTTCTGTTGCTATTTCCACTAAAAAGTCTTAATTATTGGTGCCAACACTGTAAGCAGCCACATCAAGTCACTTTTTATTTTTCAAAATACGTGCTTTTACTTCAAAATACATTTATGCACTCTAAATACATCACACCCCAAATATATATTACCGTGATCTACGAATCATGTCCAGTCTTTTTGGTGGTGTGGTAGTAAGCATACATATCTCCATTTCAGAAAGCATATCCAGGCCACATTTTCATGACCAAAGAACAAAATCACCACCTCTAGCATGTAGAAAAAACTTTAAAACTAGAGACTATTCCAGATTTCCAGCTGTCTACGTGTGCTGCTCCTTTGGCATTCACCATTGCTTTGAGGATGTGCCTGGACAAATGGACACTCTTCTCTGAGATCCAAGCTTCTGTTGGGTTAGGCAGCCTACAAACAGCCTTAGGGCATATGAGGAGCCTGGTTAGAAGACACCCACATGCCTAGAAAAGCCCCTGCTGAGTAATAGGAAGTTAGGCTTTTAACTTCCTGGTGGGTTGTGAGGATGAGGAAGTGTGTGTTTCCCAGCATGTGCAATGGAGCTCTGACCAGTGTGCCTCAGTCAACTGGGCAGCATTTAATAGATCTGGCAGGAAAAGGGAGAAATGGAAAAATGCCTTCCTATTAGAAGAGTAAAATCTCCTCTGCTTCAGACCTGTCATCTCCCTACCACATCTAAGCAGGTGGAAATGTGCCAGGAAATAATAAATCTGGCCACATTTAAAACACCTGCCTCCTAGAAAACTGTGGTAAGCAAAGAACACGGTTCAGTCTTCTCGGCCATAAAATTCATATTTCTTGAGTTACTATAATTCCTTTCCTTCCCTCTTTCCTAAATAAGGTCTCTCATCCTCTTGGTGTTAAAAATATTGAGTTGTTCAGGACAAAGTCTGTAAATTTCAGTGAGCTGGTCGTGGTGACACACACCTGTATTCCTATGACATGGGAGTCGGAGGAAGACCAACCAAAAATTTGAATTTGAGACCAGCCTCGGCTACTTAAGACCATGTCTGTCTCCAGAAGGAGGGGGAGGGGGAGGAGAAAAAGGAGAGAAAGTAACCAATGAACTTCAATGCTAATGATGGAGAAACAGATCCGTTATCTATTAAACAGAAGTCTGTTGTGTATAGTATCTCACATTCCCAGTACTCAGGACGGTCGAGTAGAAAGACCAGGAATTTGAGGTTTAAAGTCAGCCTGAAATCCATAGCCAGGTTCTGTCTCAAAAAATATAAATTAAGAGGGTGTGGAAAGGGGCCAGAGAGATGACTCAGCAGCTAAGGGCACTTCCTGCTCTTGCATAGGACCCAGGTTTGGTTCCCAGCACCCATGTGGCTGCTCTCACAACTATGTGTAACTCCAGTTTCAAGGGGCCTGATGCCCTTTTCTGGCCCCCATAGACACCAGGCATTTATGTGATGGTCACACATACATATATAAATACAGGCAAACATTCATAATTTTTAAAAGAATTTATGAGGAGTTGGTAATTTGTCAAGATAGATACACAATTTAATAGGCAGCCCTTTTGGGGCTGGAGAGATGGCTCAGCGGTTAAGAGCACCGTCTGCTCTTCCAGAGGACCCGGGTTCAATTCCCAGCACCCACATGGCAGCTATCAACTGTCTGTAGTTCCAGGCAAACACCAAGGCAAATAAATAAATAAATAAATAAATAAATAAATAAATAAATAAATAAAGTTAGTTTAAAAAAAATAGGCAGGCCTTTCAAAGGAAAAATAGTGTACATGTGTGTGTACCTGTACATGTATGTCTTTGTGTCTCTGTGGTTTTTGTGTGTATGTATATATGTCTGTGTACATGTTTATGTCTGTGAGTGTCTATGTGTGTATGCGTGTTTGTGTCTCTGTATATATGTGTCAGTTGAGTATCTGTATATGTCTGTGTGTCTATGTGTGTGTGCATGTGTATGTATGGGTATGTGATGTCATGTGCATATATGTTACTTTTATCAAGATGCAGAAGCAAAACTTTCTCCTTTTATTATAACTCCCTAAGATTATCTACTTAAAACATTTAAGCAGGTAGAGAAGTGACAGGCAACGATAAATATGGTCACAATATTTCAAATGCAAATATTTGGCATGCATTCTGTCAGCCCAAACTTAAGGCACTCCTCGTTTATTGTGAAGCTCAGAAGAACATCTCTATCAACTCATGTGTTATTTCACATCTACACTGAAGCACAGTACCAGGTTTAGCTTTAACTCTATCTGTGAAATGGTCAGAGAAACTGTGTCCACCTTTCTGCTATTGAGTCTATCTTGGTCTCACAAAGGAAAAAGGTAGGCAAAGAAAAGAATGTAATTATTGCTCATAAACACTGAACAAAGGAATGAGATTATAGAGCAGAGGTAAAAACTATATACAGAGAATCGACAAGATGACTCATAAGTACAGTCCCTGAAATAGCTCAGCTTTGGTATATGCTATGACAGATCTGCCAAAAACTAAAATAATAGGGTCGCTAATAACTTGTCACTGGGGTTATTTGGAAGAGTCCCTGGACGTACACTTACATCTGCAGTGCCAGAAAATGTCAACTTTGGTCAAACATGGTTATCAGCACATGAGGGTCAGACAAGCAAATTGCCCACTAATGCACTTCATAGCATCAACTGCTCTTACATTCCAGAGGCTTCTCCACAGCCTCTGCCACCTCTCTGCCCACAGCCTCTGAGGACACACCTCCAGCTAAGGCTGAACAGGCCTCCCTGGTTCTCCTTCCTTCTCTTGTGAAAACTGTCAGCTCAAGGCCCTCCCCTCTTCCGGGTACCAGTTGGCTTCACATCTCTGTTCTAAACTAGAGACACAAGTTTGCTGTCCAACCCAAGCCTTGCTTCCTCTCAGAAGCCCTCCAGTCCTCTGAGCTCCAAGGCTTTGCTGCCAGCAGTACCTGGACTGCAGACAAGAAGACAGAAGCCATGTCAGGGGCCTTGGGGCTCAAGGAAGTGTACCAAGTTCCTTCCACGGGGACCTGTCACAGTTCCCACCTCCTTGGATTTCCCACTTAGTTGTGTTAGCACTCAGCTCTCCTTGAAATAGAGAGTGAGGAAACTGACCCCACAAGCCCACACTCTTCTCTAAGGGGGCTTGCCTCCTGGCTTCCGAATCTGCATTCCAGCAGGGACCAAGTGATGGTCACTAGGTTCTAGTACTATGTTTTTTCTATGAAGTAGAGTTTCCCTTTGAGGGGGGCAGCCAAACTGGATGTCTCCCATTTCCATATATTCCTTACTCCATAGAGAAATTATTTCTCTCCAGATGTCTGTGAAGACATCAGACTTCCTTCCCTGATGACAGTCCCTGCTGACCCGAGTGACCTCCAGCATATAAATGAACATCAGCCTCTGTTTGCTCATCCAAAGGCTTATGACAAAGTTTCCAAAAGAATTGACTGTGGTCACAGTGGTGTTTATAGGGAGACTTACAGAGACTAACATGTGGTAAGAACTGACATCAGGGGCTAAAAAGATGTCACAGAGAGGAAAGATGGCCATACACACCTGCCAACCTGAGTTCAAGTCCCAGAGGAAAGATGGCCATACACACCTGCCAACCTGAGTTCAAGTCCCAGAGGAAAGATGGCCATACACACCTGCCAACCTGAGTTCAACCCCCAAGCCAGCAACGGAAGAACACTGAGACCTGAAAGCTGTCATCTGACCTCCGCCTGTGACATGTGGCATCTGCACTCCCGACTTGTTCTAACTGTGCTGGATGCAAAGCACACAGCAGAATGTGCACTGATGGATTATGAAAGCTCAGCAGAGCCTGGACCACAGGCCAAGTCAGAGGCACGGGAGAGACCCTGGTCAGAGGTCTTGTGTTTTCAGCATGGTCTCAAACAGGGTCTTGATGGCTATGATATAATAAACAAGCCTGAGGAAAGCAGTTATGCTAGTGACTGAGAACAGTGAAGCCTGACAACCATGATTTTCTCTCAATTCTAGAGGTGATGCTCTTCTAAAGACTCCAGAGTCCTCCCTGACTCTTTTGCTGCTGGAGACTCGAGAGTTCCTTGGCTTGTGGCAACATCACCCTACTCTCTGCCCTCATCTTTACATATATTTCCTTACTGAACAATCTCCCTCTGCCTGGCTCATAGACACCTGTCACTGGAGAGATCCAGAAATTCAGGATGATCTCACTCTGAGAGCCATCATATCACTGCATCTCCAAAGAACTTTTTCCAGATTAGATCAGGATCTGGAGGTTGAGATTTGAACAACAGTGTCTCAGGGAGACACTATTGATTCCACTAACTAAAACATATACAAAAGCAGAAGCATTTGTCCATGAGAGTACCTACTAGACACTGTGGTTCATACAGGTCTAGCTAATGCCTGTTGATTCTCAAGCTGTAATTCTATGACACTGAAGTATCCAACATGGACCTCAGTGCTCCTCAGCATCCTTCTCCTGCTCAGAACACACTCCTTTACTTCTTTGTGTTTCCTATTCCTACAAGCTACTGGTACCCCAGCTCGTGACCCAGCATCACTCCAATCTCTCTTCCTATCATTCATCTTCCTCCTGTGATTGTGCCTCCACTACCTCTCCCTATAAACATCACTGTGAGCACAGGACTCCAGCCAGATAACCCAGGACCTTCTTCCCTACTCAGAATGCTTAGCCAAATCAGTAATGGTATGCGCTCCACCCAAGACCTAGGGCTATCTAGCCAGAAAGAGACAGTGCTTCTGGCCAGCTTACAAAACCTCTTACCTGTGTGTGACCTCTTAAAGGGAAAGAGACTGGTCAAGCCTGCTTCTTGGTGTGATCCCACACTTGATAGCCAGGTGCATGCTCTCTCTGGCAGAACAGAGGACGACTTCAGCTGTGTACTTGGTTCTGTATTCATGAGTATATTTCCCCGATTTATATCTTAATAAATTCCAATTACCTATTTGACAGACTCATGTGGATTGCTCCTAACACAAATGATAGCGCAAAACTGCCTTTACTGTAACTGGGGCCCAAGGATTAAAATGTGGGTAGACTCCTTAGACTCCTTTGGAGGGTAATTACTCTGTGAACTGTCATAGTAGAGAACATAGGTTTTGCTCTAAGAGGAAACAGTGGAGGGTGTACTGGCTGGTTTTGTATGTCAAATGCCTCCATGAGATCTAGCTGTAAGGCATGTTTTCTTTTAGTGATCAATGGGGGAGGGCCAGCCTATTGTGGGTGGTGCTACCCCTGGGCTGCTGGTCCTGGGTTCTACAAGAAGGTGAGCTGGGCGAGCCATGGGAAGGAAGCCAGTAAGCAGCTCCCGTTCATGGCCTCCGCATCAGATCCTACCTCTGGCATCCTACTCTGTTTGAGTTCCTGTCCTGCCTTCCTCTTTCAGTGATGGGCAGCAATGCTGAGTGTAAGCCCAACTTGCTTTAAGGTCGAGGTGTTTTGTTGCACCAACAGAAACCCTGTTAGTTTTTTTGTGCGTGGGCAGAGACACACACACTCACTACCAGGTGTCACACAAGAGTTTATTTTAGAGAGTTCGGGTACCCAGAGAAGGGCAGGATAGAGGAGAGAAAGACAGAGGGGAAGAGAAAAAAGAGAAAGGGTAGGGAGAGTGTGATAGAGAAAGAAGCTGGCTGCCACGTGGCGTTTCTTTTTAAGAGAAGGGGTGGGCTCGAATCTACGTAGCCACGCCTAGGGGCGTGCTCTCTATGCGTGGCGCCAAGTCGGCTTTACCACGTGGCCATTGTATGCCAGAAATTCTTATTTCACCCAGTACTATGCATGCCAGGAACACTTACACTAACTAAGACAGAGGGTTTTCAAAGAAGGGAATGAAACCAGCAGCATTCAGATGACCAAAGCAGAAATCACACCAGACAAAAGAGAAAAAGACTTAAGTTACAGCTGGAGGATCAGACAGGAACAAAGAAGCATCCTACAGAGCAGTTCTGTGTATGGACATAGCAGATGACTGGTAAATAATGTGTTTCTCCTTTTGTATTCTGGCTTCATCTTTCTCAGTGTATCCTGTTAGGTTCATATGAAGCCTGCACACCAGTGTCCCTTTGCTTATTGTTGTTAGGTGACCAGCTGGACAAGATACTCTGGTGATGCCTTTGGTCAAAGAAGGGCAGCATCTGCAATGACGAGTGGGTGTACCATACGCCTGTGTGATGCTTTACACGGCCTGTTGTACCTACCAGCAGAGAAAACCAATCAGGATAAGACATGGATAGTCAACTATGTTCAAGTCAAGCCAGCCCACATTCTATCAGGGTGTGGGAGTTCAGCAATCCCCACCCCCAGCTAGAGCCTTGTTGCCTGTTGGTGTTGGCTGTCAGAGAAGAGTCCTTTCCCCTAAGGGTGTGGCTCCGGGTAGATCAACCCAGATCCAGTGGATGGCCCACACCCATGTACATTTGGGCAGCACAAATTGAACTGGATGGGTTATTTTTAAAAAGAGACCGGGTATCGTGGCTCATGCTTTTAATTCCAGTATTCAAAAGGCTGAGACAGATGGCTGTGAGCTCAAGGCCTGTCAAATTTACATAGAAAGTTCCAGGTCAGCCAGGACTATATAGTAAGACCTGTCTCAAAAAAAAAAAAAAAAAAGGTCATGGGAGGTTGGGGGCTGAGGGGTGAATCGAGAAGAGAAGCTGAAGGAAGAACAGGGGCCTATATGCATGTATGATATTCTCAAAAAATAATGAAATATTATATAAAAGTATTATAAACCTAAAAATGGATGGTGTTGGTTTCTGGAGAAGTTTTATTAGCACAAAGAGTGCAAAAAATTACTCACACAGAACACACACATATAAAGGATGTATAAATTAACAAAGCTTTGGAGAGGCCTCACTAACGTTGGTGAAGGTCACTCATACTGTGCTTCTGAAGCCAGCTGCCTGTCTCTGGTCTTGCACAGCATTGCTCAGAACTACCCATCATGCCCTTCAGCAACTCTTCTGCATGCCTTCTCCTACTCCAGTCCTCACTGGTTTTCCGATCTCACCCCTTCCTGCTGCTGCTTGATGAGAACTGCTCAGGTGACCTACTGTAATAAAATTCCTGACTTCACTGACTGCTCTGAAAAGGCTGCTGGTTTAGCTGCATATTCATACCTGTAGAACCCCAGCCTTCCTGTCCTTGCCTTTCTGCTTAGTGAAGTCAGGCTAGCCCACTTCCAGGCAGAGCACCAGAGAAATGGTATAACCATTCCTTCCCAGAATCAGAAGATATACAGTGGAACATTAGATTACCTCTCCTGAGGGAATTATATTAAATGTTTTCAAAATGATGAGGGGTTAGACATAGTAGCTGGTATTTAATCCTATTGAGAGGACCAAGAAGACGTCATAATAGGCTGCTCAGTATTCTCTCAGAGATCAGGCTTCAATTCCAGTTTCCTGAGACTGGACAGGCAGTTTCTGAAAAAGCCATAAACAAAGAACAATCTTCAACACCCCCAACAGCCAGGATAAATGAGCCTAGTACATGCAGTACCAACTCAAAGTGATAACCAAATAAAGACAAAGCCAAACAGCCTGGGACTTATCCAGGCCTGCCCCAAAATGGAAAACTGTAGCCCCTGACTAGCCCTGGCCAATTAGAACATGTT
This sequence comes from Sigmodon hispidus, assembly GCA_004025045.1. Classification (NCBI taxonomy): domain Eukaryota; kingdom Metazoa; phylum Chordata; class Mammalia; order Rodentia; family Cricetidae; genus Sigmodon; species Sigmodon hispidus. The sequence goes on from PVIH01017091.1 coordinate 20,725, forward strand.
AATATGATTGGCACTTACTTAAGCCAATTATATCTAAAATGACCTAACTGCTCTAGGACCTCCCCTGGGCTATGCTTAAAAAGAGACCACGCATTCCTCTCAGGGTCTTGTCAACTTGCTTTTATGTAGAATGGCTGGACCAGCATGCTAGAATCTTTCTCGAGATAATAAATGATCTTGCTGATTGCATACAGAGATGGTGGTCTTCTATGGAACTTCTCCAGGACCCTAACACCTAGCACTTGAGAGTCTGAAGCAAAAATGGCTGAGGCTAGATTAGGCTACATAGTGAGTTCTAGGCCAGCCTGTGCTGTACAGTGAAAAACATAAAGAATAAATTAATTAAGCAGAGGGAGGGAGGGAAGGAGGAAATAAAAAAGAACCATCCTGGAATACTGATAATGTGGAGGCTGAGGCAGGAGAATTGGTGAGGCTATACTAGACTATATAGTAAATTCCAAGACAGTCTGGGTGTGGGAAACTCTCTCAAAAAAGGGAGGGGAAATGCTGGGTGCTGGTGGAGGGGTAGAGGCAGACAGATCGCTGAGCATAAGGCCAGTCTGATGTACAGAGTGAGTTCCAGGAAGGCTACACAGAGAAACACTGTCTCAAAAAAAAAAAAAAAAAAAAAAAAGGCAGGGGTTGGTGTCTTGTAAGGACATTGATACACTTTAAAAAGTATCTGGCGGTCTTAGCAGAAAAGTCTATAAAAAGAATCTAAAGGAGGTTAGTGGATACCACTTGCTTGGTGCCTGCCTAGCAGGAAACCCTGGGTTCCATCCCTAGCACCAAATAGAATAATCATGGAAACAAAAGGCACCACAGAGGCCAAGACAGACTCACCAGCAATACTACCTTTCTGTCTTTTTAGGCATCCTTCCTTTTGTGACTCTATTATTTAGAACCTCATTCTCCCAAAAATTCAGATTGACCCAGCTCATCTTTCTAGCAGGAGGCTCCCGAGTCTATGACTACTGTCTCTCTGACCACCCTCCACCCCCCCCCGCCCCCCCACCCCGCAACACTGTTTGTCAGCCATTTTTCCTTCTAGTGGTACTGACAACCTTTTTTATTTGTAATTTTCTCTGTGTGATTGGGTCATCTCAACCTCCAGCAGGGATCAAGCCTGTGGAAACAGCAGCCTCACCCATATACTATGATTGGCTCAGAAACAAAGTGTGGTTAGTATGTCAGAGACAATTAAATGTAAGCCACCATGTGGTTGCTGGGAATTGAACTCAGGACCTCTGGAAGAACAGTAGGTGCTCTTAACCTCTGAGCCATCTCTCCAGCCCATTAAATGTAATCTGGAACAATCGGGTGCGATATTGGGAGAGCAGAGTGCTTTCTCTCTAGAGTTGCTAAAAGGGACAGTGCAGGCTTGGAGCGTAGTTATTCTTCGAGGTACAAAGGGCGTGTGCAGCTGGAGCATGGACATGAAGGGCGTGTGCCGGGCCTGCAGAAGGAAGTGGAATGCAGAGGTTTATCTGCCTCTGGAGTACTGTCTCCACTGCACATTCACCCTTAACCACTTGCTCGGCAAAAAAAAAAAAAAAAAAAAAAAAAAAAAAAAAAAAAAAAAAAAAAAAAAAAAAAAAAAAAAAAAAAAAAACTGGATCTTTATTTCTCCTCTGCAGCTGTTAGGATGCGGAACTCTGTCGGTAGGGGGCACCGGGGAGACGTTGCAGAAGAAAGGGGTCTGCTTTCTGGTTCTGGTATGTTCCATGCAACACCCATGGCTCTTCTGGCCCTTGGCGCTTTCTGTTTCATTGAATTAACTGGCACCTCCCCTGGTACATTCAGAATGACACTTTCCTGTAAACAACTGTTCCCCGATGAATGCCAGGGGAATGCACCAATATTTGTAACAGTAACTCCTGTTGATGAAAAACACAAATGTCTGCTCTATATAACACTCTCAAGATTTCAACCCAGACTGGGGTCTGGGGTGGCAGGTTTTCCTCTTCTTCAGCAACTCTGTCTCAGCCCTATGTATTCTCCATATCTGATACACACACACACACACACACACACACACACACACACTCCCTTCTCCCCCACCCCCACTCCTGACAGGGTTTCTCTATGTAGCCTGTCCTGAAATTTGCTCTTTTATGAAAGTGATGTACCCCTTTTATTCCAGGACTAGGCAGGCAGAGGCAGGCAGACCTCTGGGTTTGAGGCCAGTCTGGTATTACAGAGTAAGTTCCAAGACAGCTAGCGCAACACAGAGAAACCCTGTCTTGAAGAGGAGAAAAAGAGAGAGAGAATTATTTCTACTCAGACTTGGGCCATAAGGTCAAAAGACAAGATTCAAAATATTATAATCCCAAATGTTGAAATCATGAAAATCTAAAATAACAAAAGATTAAAATTCTAAAATTACACTTCTGGGAAAAAATTTAAATTTATTTTTAAAAGACTTCAATTTACGGGGCTGGAGAGATGGCTCAGCCGTTAAGAGCACCGTCTGCTCTTCCAGAGGACCCGGGTTCGATTCCCAGCACCCACATGGCAGCTAACAACTGTCTGTAGTTCCAGTTCCAGGCAAACACAAAGGCAAATAAATAAATAAATAAAGTTAAAAAAAAATACTTCAGGGGCTGGAGAGATGGCTCAGCGGTTAAGAGCACCGTCTGCTCTTCCAGAGGACCCGGGTTCGATTCCCAGCACCCACATGGCAGCTAACAACTGTCTGTAGTTCCAGTTCCAGGCAAACACCAAGGCAAATAAATAAATAAATAATAAATAAATAAAGTTTTTAAAAAAAAAAAAAAATACTTCAATTTACATTTAAGATGAGACTTATTTGAGAAATGTAAAAATAAAATAAATATTTCATAGGCCACTTTATACATGAAATAATAATAGAGGTGGGGAGAGCCCACAATACCACACAGTTCCACTAATGAGAATTGCATGGGTATAATGTTTGTGAGTAGATAAGCCATACTTATACATAGTTCAAAAGCCAAAATTGGAAATTATACAGAGTTTAGAAGACCTGGGGTCTTCCTTAGTTACATATCATGTTCAAGGCCAGCCTGGACTATTAAAACACAGGAAGAAAGCTGGAGAGATGGCTTAGTAGTTAGGAGCTCTGACTGGCCTGAAACTCAGAGATCTGTCTGCCTATACCGCTGCAGTTTGAAGGACTAAAGGTGTGTGACACCACACTCAGATATCTGAGACTTTAAGAGTTTTATCACACCAAATCAACTATAACAATGTTTCTCCACAGAACTGATTTTGAAAAAAGAAATGCATCCAGAGACTATCGATGTTGGTACACATTTTTGTATATCTTTAATTCCAACAGAGGCTGGAGGATCTCTGTGGGTTTAAGGCTAGCCTGGTCTACATAGTAAATTTCAAACAGCCAAGGCTACAGAAAGAAACCCTGTCTACCCACTCCCCCCCAAACACACACACACACACACACACACACACACACACACACACACACTCCTGCAAAGAAAAAGCAAAAACAGAAAAAAGCATCTGAGAGGATATGAAGAGGAAATATATAGTGAGCTGTAAAAAGTGAAGCTGAGGATTTAACGCTCTGTGAGAAGAAAGTAAAACAAGAAACAAGTTTAAAAGAAAGTTCTAGAATCATAAAAAGTGGGTTGCTGGGATGGGTTGTATCACCTGGAAGTGAGTTCCTAGGAACAGGTGGCTATGGTTAGATTTAAAGTCTTTCATCCCACTGAATATCTGTGTTTTTCTTCTTTCTTTCTCTCCCTTTAGTTTTTTTTTTTCTTTCTTTCTTTTTTCATTACTCTTAGGAAGAAAAAAACGGTCACAGTCATTTTCTAGATGGTACTGGTCGGTTTTGTTTTTCCCATGGTTATTTATTTTTATTTTATGTATGAGTGTTTGCCTACATGTATGAGTGTGCACCAATGTGTCTGGCCTCAGAGGCCAGAAAAGGTTATCAGATTCTCAAGAAACTGGAGTATAGATGATTGTGAGTACTAGGAATTGAACCTGGGTCCTTGGGAAGAGCAACCAATAACTGCTGAGCCATCCCTCCAGCCCCATACTGCTTGTTTTATTTTTTTTCTATGATTTGATATTCACAGACACAAGTATTCCCTCCCATTTTTTTTCATCTCTTATATCACACTTCTTCATTGTCTCGGATATAGAAAAGTCCACTCTGCATATATTCATGTACAGATCACACATTTTGCAAAAACTATGACTGGTGAGCAAACACTAGCCTATGTATGCACTGTTTCACTCTATTCTTCACATCATTATTTTGAAAGCAGTCATTAACTTTTCTGGCTACTTCACACAAATGCTACTTCACACAAGTTCATTACAAACTTGAAGGAAAGTCAATGCAGATAGAAACCACATTTTAAACTGACATTTCATTCCTGTCATAGCATGTGACTAATCCCTTCCCCCACCTTGGATTTACTACCTGTACTGCCTGGTCTGTGGCAGCTTGACACACTAGAGTCATCAGAAAGGAAGGAGCCTCACCTGAGAAAATGCCTCCATGAGATCCAGCTGTAAGGCATTTTCTCATTTAATGATCAATGGGGGAGGGCCCAGCCCATTGGGGTACTGCCATCTCTGGGCTGGTGGTCCTGGGTTCTATAAGAAAGGATGCTGAGCAAGCCATGGGGAGCAAACCAGTAAGCAGTTCCCCTCCATGGCTTCTGCATCTGCTGCTGCCTCCAGGGTCCTGCCCTGTCTGAGTTCCTGTCCTGACTCCCTCAGTGATGAACATCGATGCTGAAGTATAAGCTGAATAAACCCTTCCTTCCCCAACTAGCATGTAGTCATGGTGTTTTGTCTCAGCAATAGAAACCCTGACTGTAAATCTTTTCAGCAGTCCCCCAAGGGAATTGCAATTTGGGATCTTAATTGAGGTTTTAGGATTTCAGAATTCAGGATTTGAATCTTTAGGGACTGTGACTTCCTGAAGTTGGGGCTTCAGGGATGATTTGAGAGGGTTTTGATATTCAGGATTATGGCATTAGGGTAGTGTTATGGGGAATTAGCATCATTACTCAATAATCCAAATAACTCATTAAAGTTAAGCATTTTTATTACTATTTTTTTCCTAATCAAATAATCACATAGCTTTTCTGTCCTGATGGAAGTGAGACCAGACCATGCCTAGAGTCTGTGAATTTGGATCTGACTGGATCAAAAGCTGCCTCTAGCCAGAGCTGGAGGGTCTTATCTGTGATCTCAGTCCTGGGGAGACTGAGGCAGGAGAATGAAGAGTTTGAGTGTATATAACAAGGGCTTATCTCAAAGTTTCTGTTAAACATTTTTATTTTTATCTATTTGTTTATGGTGGGTGTGCATGCATGTGCACCCACACGTGGAGATCGGAGGACAGCTTTCTTGGTTCGGTCCTCTACCCTGTGGGACTTGGGGATGAACTCAGGGCATCAGGTTTATTATCAAGAACCTTTACTTACTGAGCCATTTTCTCTTGCACTAATCACAAAAATCGTTTATGTTGTATCTCACTGGACCCTGCAGTTACACAAACTTTTCTCTTTTTTTTTTTTTCAAAACTTTATTTATTTATTTGCCTTGGTGTTTGCCAAGAACTGGAACTACAGACAGTTGTGAGCTGCCATGTGGGTGCTGGGAATCGAACTCAGATCCTCTGGAAGAGCAGACGGTGCTCTTAACCACTGAGCCATCTCTCCAGCCCCCCAAACTTTTCTCTCTACTTGAGTTATTTTAGTTGCATTTTTCTCCCCCTGGGAAATGAAAGATCGGCCTTCATCTGAGTCACAAAAGAGGAACAACTGAGTGGAGAAACTATGCTTACCAAGAGAGACCTCTGTCAGGAGGCGACATGAAATTGCACATACCCAGTAGAGCAAAGAGTTGAATCATCAATGCAGATGATTTGACTTCAATTTCACTAGCAACATGTGAGGATAAAAGAACAGAAGTTACAGGGTAACAAAATCATAGTTAACTGAGGCAGCATGAAGAACTATCCCGAAACCCAGTATTCCAAAGGGAATTAAAGCTGGGAGTGGTAGGCGTGTGCCTTCAATCTCCGTCTTCCAGAGGTGAAAGCAAGAGAATCTGTGTGAGTTCAAGGCCAGCCTGGTCTACACAGCAAGTTCCAGACCAGCCAGGGCTACATAGTAAGGCCCTGTCTCAAAACAACAACAACAACAACAACAAAATCTATTTGTAGTGTTTTATTGTTATTTGGCTTGGCGATTTGGGCTCAGGTCTGTGGATTTAAAAAGGACATAGAGATGTTGGTTATTTGTTTAGGGAGAATGTTATTTTATTGAATCACTATTTCAGCTTAGATATGGGGGGCTACATTTGGTGAGAAGCATAGTAGGAGTTTTTCAGGTTTTTGGAAAATTGACTTTAGATAAAAAGCCAGCGTCTCTATATCCTTTTTCAATCCACAGGCCTGAGCCTGAGTCGCCAACCCAAAGAACAACAAATCACTACATCAATTTAAGTGTCTTGTCCAGTTGTGAGTACCTTGTCATAGAGATGTAGAAAAGCAGGAGTGTCGGCCACTGCCCAGAATCCTATGGCAGAGATCATTGCACTGGGTATTAATTGCAACTAACTGACCCCATAAAGTATCTCCAAATCTAAGATGTAGTAAGTAAGCTGACGAAAAGACAAGCCAACAAAGGCACTGTTGTGCATTATGTCAATTACTCAGGAACTTTGGTCACTGTCAGATATCATTATATGCAACAAACATGGACCAAGTCAACAGATATGGGAGTTTAAATATAGACTTTTTTCCCTATTAAGAATACATGGAAACATGAAAAGCAGGGAAGTAATTACTGTAAACAAAATCATCCTGAGAAGAAGCATTATTAGACACTTGGCTTGCATTTGACAAAAAATCATTTACCAGACTCAGAATTGCATGGTTTAACAAGCCAGCAAATGAAACGTGCCCTAAGACCCGGCTCAACCCAAAGTGTGGAGCTTGAAGCTGGGAGGCAGCCAATCTAATGCTGTTTTATAGTAACCTTGAGGAGTGGAGGGGAGAAAAAGCAAAAGAACTTAACTTTGCTGAGTTACAAGAATAAATAAAGCCATTGTCACACCTACAGTGTGTGAAAGTCCAGCAGGAAAAGCTCAGGAAATAGAAAACAATGCATTGGTTGGTGGACACAATAGATGTCCCAAGTCCGAAGCTTCTCATGGGAAAGTTCCTGAGCATGAATTAAGCTGAGAACTGTATCCTTTAGCCAATATTTCCCAACACTTCTAAGTTAATTTCATGTCTAAAGACATCTGATTCCCAGCTAGCTGACTTTAGTTCTATCATAACCATAACGTGGTGGGTTTCATGGCCCGACACCTATGCAGAGGCCATGTAAAGTAGGAAACCTCTAGACCAAACATTTCAGCATTTCATATTATTTCATCTTCATTGCCAGTATTGTTTTTCTTTTAAGAAGAAAAAGAAATTCTAGCTCCAGTTGCCATGCTAACATTTGTGTTATTTAGCTGTTCTTTACAGTTTAATTACTGCTTTGCCACTCCATTTACTATTGTTCTGTCTGTTTCCAGCATGCAGATCACATCCTGATGTGGGAATGTCTTTCTGTATGCTGGGAAATAAAGGAACTGTTTTGGCCTATGGCGGGTACCGTAGGCAGATAAGTCGGAGCATAGGTAGGAGAAGGAGGGCAGAGACAGAGGAGACATGATCCAGACGCCCAAGAAGCAACATGTAAGGTAACACAGGTGAGCCACGGGCCACATGGCAAGACAGACTAATGGAAATGGGCTGAGTTAAGATGAAAGAGCTAGCTAGCAATGTGCCTGAGCCATAGGCCAAACAGCATGAAATTAATATAAGCATCTGTGTGTTTCTTTGGGACTTTGGGATTGCTGGTCCAGATAAGCAGTTCTGGACAGGTCCGAACTGGGGCTAGTCTGGGCCAGAAACCTCTTTCTACAACATCCTAGGGCGGAAATCAATTTGAAACAGAACTCTTACAGGTATCCCTATTTCAGGGTCATTTTGTGATTGCTCAGCTATCCCTTGCAGATTGGGTGGACACGGACCATAACTGGTTAGTTGTGAGGGTGGGGGGAGCCGAGGAGGGGGTGTTGGATTGGCTGATGAAGTCTGAGGACAGATTAGATTGGGCCCTTAGAGTTTACCTCCCTCTATCAGTTTACATTTCCAGGTCACACAGAGTTAGTCACATTTTATTCAAGCCTTATCCTTGGGAATGAAGACAATTATCTGTATCCCATAGCCAGGCAAGAGGGCCTGGCTTGTTTACAGATGTTCTGTGAGGCCTGAGGCAAAGAACAGATCAGCAGAGGTGTTTCTTCTAGTGGAGGGTTAATTATTTTACTGGCAGTTACAGATGCCCTATAATAGGAAATGCTGGAGGTGTGGTTAAGGACCCATGAGGCTTAAACTCTGTATGGAACGAGAGGAGATAGATGGGGGAAGAGCACATTCAAGACACAGGTCTCCAGATGGTCTGTGTGTGTTGGGGTGGGGTGAGGGGTTAGGTTAGGTCAGTAAAGCACTAGGTACTCTACCTTTGACCCCTTGTATGAACTGTCAGCAGTCTGAGCCAGAGCAAACAGGGTTGTAGAGTCCAGCACAGATCATTTCTGTCAGCCACTGAAAAGCCCAAGAGAATGGTCAATGATGGTGGCCTAGAGTATACCCCAGCAGGAAACAGTCTTATCCATACAGTGATGGTAGCCCACACCATTGACACATGAAAATTTCACTGCACAAAAGCCTTCGAACCCCATGTTGGTTAGAGGATGAAGCTAGAGTCTACCGTTTTTTGAGAGGTGAGACATTACCATTAGTGGCTGTGCACTGAGCATGATTGGTCACCAGGTAGATTTTCAAATGTCTAAAGGAAAATAGCCTTGAATCCCTACAAGTCCACCTAGCATTTTGGTGTAGACACAAACTATAGTTGATAGAATGTAGGGTTTGGGGAGAGTAGAAAATCTTTAAATATTTTGTGTGTGTGTGGCGGGGAGCCTGCTCACATGCTATGGCACACATGTGCAGGTCAGGACAACGGATAAAATTATTTCTCTCCTTCCTCCACGTGGTAAAGGCCTTTATCTGATGTCCCTTGAGCAAGAACTTTACCAGGCCAATGCATACAAAGGTCCAGACACCACATAGCACACCCAAGCACATCCTGAGTTGTGCCAAAGCATCGTGGAAGTCCCAAAACAGGTCTCTGCCTCATTTCCACAGTCTTCAGTGTGGGATTTACCTCCTTTTAAGTCACAGAGAAAACTCATCTTCTTGGGTGAATGATTTAGCTTAAAAGCAATCACCATCTACATTTTTCTGCATTTATTAACAGTCTAAATTTAGTCCATATGAGAAATGGCTATAGTGAGGTTAAAATTTTTATACCTCTTTTAGGAAAGAGAAATTATTTATTCTGTAGTTCCTTTGTTTCATAATAATATGTAAACATCACAGGAGGAAAAAATGTTCTCAATCTATGGCCATTACATTAAAAAGAAGTCAGAATATAGAGGAAATTGTAGACAAATCTCTCTCTTTAGTGTGTGTGTGCAAGTGTATGTCAGTGAGTAAGTATGTATGTATATGTGCATGTGTGAGTGAGTGTGCATCTGGGAGTCAGTGTATGAGTGTGTGTGTGTATAAGTGTGTGTGCATGTATGAGTCAGTAGGTGTAAGTGTGAATCTGTGAGTGTGTATGAGTATGAGTGTGTATGTGAGCATGTATGACTGAATGTGTGTGTGAGTGCGTGTGTGTAGTGTATGTGCATATGTGTATGGAGGTGGCCAGCAAATGAAAGAGGTTAGAGCAGGACAATCAGCACCCACCTCTGCCTCTGCCTGTTATTGCCTTGAGACAGGGTCTCACCCAGAAACAGAAGTGTGTCCAGTGAGCTCCAGGGGGCCGCCGGTCCCTACCTGCTTTCTCCCATGCTAGGTCACAGACACAGGAGTCAGCACACTGAGCATCTTCCTGAACTCTTCTTTTAGTTTGTGTTCTGGGGGGGGAAATGTAGCTTCTTCATCTAGATCAAAAACCAAGTAGCCATTTTTCAACTACTCCTAATTTTCTGGAGTCCATCAACACATTTTACATTTTCCTTTACATGCAGCACTTTATGTATCAGTTGGAAAAATGAATCATCAGTTACAATCTTGTGACATTCCAGAGGATTGGATGCCCTCTTCTGGCCGGCAAGGGCACCTGCACATAGGTGCTGTACATACAGACACATACATACACATAAAAGTAGATACATCTTTTTATTTATTTTTTAAAAATATTTATTTATTTATTGTGCATACAGTTTACAGAAGAGGGCACCAGATCTCATTATAGATGGTTGTGAGCCACCATGTGGTTTTTCTGGGAATTGAACTCAGGACCTTTGGAAGAACAGTCAGTGCTCTTAACCTCTGAGCCATCTCTCCAGCCCAATACATCTTTTTAAAAAGCTATCATAACTCTGTGTGTCTGTGCATGTGAAGAAGTGAGAAGGAAATGTGAAAAGAGAAATATCCAAACAGTGGATAATACCATAAATGTTCTCATGCTTCCTCCCAGATCCACCCCAAGCTCAGATGTACCCTGGTTCATGAAGCCCGTCCCTCTTCCTCTCTGTCTCCTTCCTCCTAGAATCTGCTCAACATCCAAGTTTGCCTGCCCAGTTGTTAAAAAGATATAGAGATAGGGGCAAGGCTAGCTAAAGAAACAGGTGATGTAGCATTAGTTAAAAAGAACATGGCTGGGCTGGAGAGATGGCACAGTGTTTAAGAGCACTGTCTGTTCCTCCAGAGGACCTGAGTTCGATTTCCAGCATCCACATGTCAGCTAACAACTGTCTGTAATTCCAACATCTGACACTCTTACACAGTTATACATGCAGACAAAACATTAATTCACATAAAATAAAAATAATTTTAAAAAAAAGAACATGGGTGGGCGGTGGTGATGCACATCTTTAATCCCAGTATTTGGGAGGCAGACACAGGCAGATCTCTGAATTTGAGGCCAGCCTGGTCTGCATAGTGAGTTTTAGGATAGCCAGGGCTACACAGAGAAACTATGTCTCAGAAAAAGAAGAAGAAAAAGGAAGAAGAGGAGAAGGAAGAGGCATAGTCATATATAGGTATATATTTTTATATATGATTACATTCTTAGAGACAGGATGTATAAGAGCTATGGTTGTTGGGGCTGGGGCTCTGTAGTGGAGCTTTGCCTGGCTATAGAAGGCCCTGGGTTCAATCTTCAGCACAGAAAAGAGGGAAGGTTGGTAGTGTTAAAGAGAAGCTCAGGAAATTGTGTGTTGGTGAGGGCGGGTAGCTTAGCTTGACTTTTGGTTTTGGAAACAAGGTCTCACTCTTAGCCCAGGCTGCTCTAGAACATGTCCCCAAGCTGGATCCAAGCCCTTGGTTCTGCTTCTGCCTCCCGAGTGTGGGGATTGTAGGCATGCAAGCATGTAAATTGTGCTTTAATAGACTCAAGTTCTATTCTTATAAAATGAATGCCTTCAGGTAACAGTGCCTGCACTGTGAATGTCTGGATTGTCCTCCCCTCATATACTATAGGGCTTAATACAATCCGTTTTCAATTGCATAGATGTAATCATACGTTTCAGAAATTATACATTTAGCTTTAAATACTTGGGAAAAAAATACAAAAATCGCCAGAATTGCCCTTTTAAGGTAGTGGGAATACAGACTTACTTAATTTTCTTTGTATGTTTCTCCACCACCACCAACCTTTCCCCAGTTTTCTATAACAGACATTTTGTGTGTTGGGGGGGGGGACAGGGATTAATTGTGTGGCCCAGACTAGCCCTGAACCGTTGGCAGCATTCTTAGCTCAGCTTTTCAAGTGTCGGGCTACAGGCATACGTCACCACATATGCTTTACCAACTGAATTTTTTTAATTATAAAATTAACTTTAGACAATTTCCTTCAAATTCCTGTTTTCTTAGGTTTTCCTCATCGCTTGCGTACTCTCCACTTCTCAGGCAGAGCTAATCTCCAGGGCGTTCGTTTTCATGGGACAAAATATCTGTCTAATTTCCAGTCCATTTCAGCGTGAGGAAACCTCAAATGCCAAGCACTCCACTGAAATCCAGCCTCCTGATTCCTTCTGTAAAAGGACACCCGCATCAGTGATTATACTTGCTGCCTATGGTCGCCAGTGTCCCTGGCAGCTCCTGTTCGCCAGCTTCTCCATACCTCACCTCATGGTCCCTTTGATGGGGTAAGACACAGCTGTGACAGAGAGAGGATGTGGCTTTAATTCTTGCGTCATACTTGCCATCAGCTCACTGTCCCAACGTCCAGTGCTCTGGACATTTGTCCCCTAATTACGAACCAGTAAACAGCTGAGTTTTAAAAAAAATTATGTTGGGGCTGGAGAGATGGCTCAGCGGTTAAGAGCACCGTCTGCTCTTCCAGAGGACCCGGGTTCGATTCCCAGCACCCACATGGCAGCTAACAACTGTTTGTAGTTCCAGTTCCAGGCAAACACCATGGCAAATAAATAAATAAATAAAGTTTTTTTTTTTTTTAAATTATGTTAAGAAAGTTTAGAAGACATGAGAATGCATGCCTATAATCACAACACTTGGGAGGTGATTGCAGGACTATCAGAAGAACAAGAATAGCCCAGGCTACCTAGTGGCTCCAAGGGTAACCTGGGCTACCTTCGACTGTGTTAAAAGAGAAAAAGAGGAGAAAAGAAGGAAGGAGAAAGTGGGACCAGGAAGGGGGAAGTGAGGAAGAGTAAGCTTAGTAGGCAGCCCAGTTTTGTGATCAGCACAGAAAGAACAGGGGGCTGGAGAGATGGCTCAGCGGTTAAGAGCACCGTCTGCTCTTCCAGAGGACCCGGGTTCGATTCCCAGCACCCACATGGCAGCTAACAACTGTCTGTAGTTCCAGTTCCAGGCAAAACACCAAGGCAAATAATTAAATAATAAATAAAAGTTTTTTTTAAAAAAAGAACAGACACAGTGACACAGTGTATAACACAGAACATAGGTGTATCAGAGAGCGAAGTGACACACTCAGGGAGGGAGAGTGTGTGCGGAGGGCGAAGGGACCAGTGCATTAATCTCCTCCATGTCAGGCAAACATTCTATTTCTGAAGATTGATTGACACTTCTAAGGGGGGAGGGGGAGGGAGGGAAGGAAGGAAGGAAAGAAAACACAAGGGTCCACAGGCTTAGGTTTGCAGACTCTCCAGTAACAGAAATGCAGAAGCCTACAGAAGCGGGCAAGGGCCCAAGCTATGGCTCAGTTGGGAAAGTGCTTGCCCTGTAGGCGTGAGGGCCTCACCCCAGTACCAAGGAGGTGGAACCAGGAAGAGAAGTTCAAGGTCATCTTCAGCTATCACAGCTTAGTTTCAGATTGGATTTAGCTACATTAGTCCCTGACTCAAAATAAGTAAATAAATAAAGTTAGAAAATACATACGTGTGAAGAAATAACAAATGATCCAAGTAGAAAAGCTGTATTTGGTCCCTGGGCAATGCCCACAAACTGTGAATGATGCGCCCAAGGGATAAATACCGCTTCCTCAGGAAATAACCACCACTTCTGTTCTACAGACTCCATCCAGAGAAGCAGGATTAACTAAGAGTTAAAGGCTGCTGTTGGGGAAAGGGGTGGAGAATTAGTAACAGAGTATCTCCAGTAACAACTACAGCAGCCTGCGGCATCATTGGTCACATGTGCAGTCCTTCAGAGGAAGCTGCTGTGAGATGCAGATTGAGGAGGGAGGGGGGTTGTACCATCCTGCAGGCTTTGCCTGCTATTCCAGCCCAAAACTAGAGACACTGTCCCCTGTCTCTCAGTGATTCTAACTCTGGGAATCCCTGGCAGGCTTTTCTCCATCTTTGTCCAAGAGCCAATCAAAATTCGTATTTCTCTAAAGGCAGACCAAAGAGCATAGGTGAAGCACAGTGTCCCCCCTGCTTCTGGACGAACTGTGGATCAGATGACAGGACAGTGACCCTGGACGTCACACATGTGAATACTACACACAAACAAATACTGGGAGACTAGATTATGATCAGAGTTTGTAGTTCACTTGTAAACTAAGACCCACATTTATTCAGATTATACCTAAAAGACAAATCCCTGGCCCCAATCTGCAGAGCGTGCATAATCAGACAGGAAAGCCAATGGGTTACCTGATCAAATCCTGACACCCCCCCCCCTCTCTCAGACAAGGTCACACTATATAGCCCTAGAGTGACCTGAAACTCACTGAGCTCTGCCTCCGAGTGCTGGGATCACAGGTGTGGGCCTCCACCCAGTTCCTGGCAGGTGTGTTCTGGATAAACCAGGTTCAAACCTTGCTGGAGTAGGTTCTTGAAAAACAACTCAAACACTATTCAAGAAATCTATGCCCAAGTATGTTTGGATCTTGATTGATTTCACTATTATTTTGCTTTGGGTTTTTTGTTTGTTTTCTTTTGTTTTTGAGACAGGCAGAAGCAAGAGAATTAGAAGTGCAAGATTGACCTCATCTAGTAATGAGTTTGAGACCAGTCTGGGCTGTATAAGACTTGTTTACAGATAAAATCATAAAGACTAATTCAGTAATTGGCCAGTCAAAGAATTAATCTGCCAGCTCTTTCTCAGCAAATGTCTAGTTACAAAAATCTACCTTCTATGCTATATGGTACCTATATTAATTAGTCCAGTTTTTGTTACTATAGTAAAATATCCCAAATGAAATTTTGTTGTGTTCATTTAGCTCAGTTTGGGAGACTGAAAGTCCAAGCAGCATGCTGTTGGCTTGGGGGCCTTAATACATAGACTGTCACAAGCTGGAGAGATGGCTCAGAGGTTAAGAGCATTGACTGTTCTTCCAGAGGACCTGAGTTCAATTCCCAGCATCTACATGGTGGCTCACAACCATCTATAATGACCCTCTTCTGTATACTGTATGCATAATAAATAAACAAATCTTAAAAAAAAAAAAAAAAGACTGTCACAAAACAAGAAGCCTCTGTTAAAGGAAGAGGCCAGATGGTCAGTTCAGAAGTGAAAAGTGGTTTAGGGTTTGGGCTTACTCATAACTTACTCTCACAGAGAGCTCAGAAGTCCTATGAGAAGGACCTTAACCTCTTTCAGTAACAAGCAGCCCCACATGACCCATGGCCTTCTGACTATCCTCACTTCCTTCTGTTCTAACTTGTGTTATCCAGGCTGGTCCTGAACTGGTGACCTTCCTGCCTCAGCATTCTGAATACATGAGACTCTACGTTAAGATTCCACACTATCATCCAACACCATCTCCCAACAAGCTTCCAAATACACAAAGGTTGGGGGATAGATAATCTACACCCAAACCAAAGGAGTAACAAGCATTGTTTTGGTGCAGACAGAACCTATACATCCAGGTATGGCAGAAGAGGCTTCAAATGTATAGTGACTCTCCCTGCGGTGATGCTGTGGATTGCTGTCCTCCGAACAAGTCTGCATCCAGGTGGCTAGAAATCAGAACTTCACTAAGCTATGAGATTGGTACCAGAGGAAGCTGGATGATGCACACTAGAAGGAGTCTCCTATATGTTTTGCTATAACATGGGCTAATTATGTCCAGGTGTCAGATTCAAACCAAAGAGAGAGGAAAGAACATTAAGGTTAGTAATGCTTGGTCGTTTTTATAACTAGCAACTTATTAGTTATGAGAAAATGGAAAATTAAACACAAATAAATACTTGCCAATATCAAGAAAGGTTTTTTCACTCATTTATTTTTCTTTCTTTTCTCTCTCTCTCTCTCTCTCTCTCTCTCTCTCTCTTTATATATTTTCTTACTGTGGAATGTACCGTGTCCCAGGTATAGGAATCACATGACAACTTTCAGGAGTTGGTTCTTTCTTGTTAGTTCTTGTAATGAGAAGAACTGAACTTCAGAACAGCAGCCTGGTTCAAGTTGTCCAGCTCAGGCTCTTGGAAGCCTCAATGGGACACTCATGAAACTGGGTGTTCTTTGTTCTCAGAACAAAAGATGAATGAGAAAGATCATTCTTTAGACAGTGATGAGCCACAAAGCACATTTTCTCCTGAATTAACAGCACTGCCAGCTGTTCTGTTCATTGTCCCATTGGCCTGTCATTTCTGGGCGGCTGGGACTCCACTCCACTTTCTCTGCTTTCTCTTTACCCCAAATCCCAGGTCTCATCATTTGGGGTTCTCTTCAGCAAGTCTTTCTTAGTGTCGTCACCTGCGCTCATAGCACGGCTCTGTTGGCAACTTTCAGAACACTTCACTCTCGTGTAGTTTTCTGTCTTCTCATAAATATCAAATCAGTCACGATCCACCTGTGTCCATGGTCCCCTTTGCCCATGGTCTTATTGTCACCTCATCTAAGTGCTCAGCCTGCACAGGAAAATAACCCAGCTGGTCATTCATTGTTGACCTACCGAGCCCCTGCTGTGTACCAGGCCCTGCTCTCTAGAGGTGAACAGGTAACAAGCTAGTGTGGTGGAGCTAATATGCTCTGAAAAACACAAAGACTAAACGGTTAGTAACCATAATAAATGACTCATGAGACTCATGCCATTTCAACAATATAAAATGAGTAAGATTTTTTTATGTATATAATTCCAGCTATTTATTCTATTGTTGAGATAACACAATCCACAAAAGACTATGGCTACAACTTAATATTTATTTGTGATGACTTATTTAATTGCTGGGCTTTCATATAATTAGGGATATACAAATTATGTTAAATTAAATACCAATGCATGTGCACACCTGAGGTCTGGGTCCTTGGAGGCCGGAAGAGGGAGTCAGATCCCCTGGAGCTGGTATTAGACTCAGATGTGAGCTGCCTGGCATGGATGCTAGGAACCAAACTCCAGTCCTTTGCAAGGACAGTATGTGCTCTTAACCGTTGCCATCTCTCAAGTCCTTTCCAAGAAGTTTTAAGTGTTAGTGATGGCTCATAATTGATTAAAAACCTGCCTAATCTCAATCCTGCTGCACAATCTGGAGCAATTTCTCAGCTAGTTTGCACCTTCACCATTCAGTCCTCAGGACATCCTTACCCCCATGAACCATATCCAGACAAGGTAGCCAAGGCAGGTGCACTGAGTGGTCCTGTGTCTCAGGAGAAGGTCTCTTCCTGTTTGAGAGGCATATTATGTGGGGATAGATGTGACCCTGGGCCACATGTCATGGTCTCATATACTGGATCCTCCACTTCTATTTTTTAACTTTTGAGATTATATTTCCCACTTCCTGTTTTTTCTTCCCTTTAACTGCTCCTATAGACCTCCCCTAGCTTTCTTCCAAATTCAGGGCCTCTTTTTTTTTCATTAATTGTTACATACATATATGTATATACTCCTAAATATAACCAGCTCAGTCTGTATAATGTTATGGTATGTATGCATTCAGGGCTGACCATTTAGCACTGGGTAAGCAATTGGTGTGCTCTTCCCTGGGAAGACTCTTGCTCTGGCCGGCAGCTTTCCTTACTTACCATTATTTGTGTAGACTTGAGGCCTCAGGAACAGCTCATTTAACCTGCATGACAATGCTCATGGCCATCCTCCTGCCTCTGCCTCCCAAGTGCTGGGATTCTATGCACATGTCACATGGCTGGCTCTTATTGGCATTTTTAAAAGTAACTATTTGGGATTGTAGAAATGACCCATCAATTAAGAACCTTTACTGTTTAGCGGTGAAGTCAGTCAGTCATCAGAGTTCAAATCCCAGGACCCGTGTTAAATGACCTACAGTCCTCACCTGTAATTCCAGCCCTAAGGGATCAAGTACCCTCTCCTGGCCTCCATGGACAGCCACACATGTGTGCTAGTACATTCACAGACACAAAAATAAAATATAAATATATCCTCTTTAAATATCCCAATGGCTAAAAGGAAGGAAGGATTTGATTTTATTTTGTGGTCCTGGGGATTGAACCCAAGGCTCCACCACTAAGCAATCTCCACGGCCTTTAGCTATTAAAATTCAGGCAAAGCATATCTCTGCCTCTTTGAGTCGGTCAGGAAGTTAAAAAGAGTTCAGTTACAAACTAGTATTTGAACCGTTCTGTCCTATTTTATTAATTTTTAACTAAATTTGGATTTGTGCTCATGGAAATGCCTCTGAATGTCACTCA
The DNA here is from genome assembly GCA_004025045.1 of Sigmodon hispidus. Classification (NCBI taxonomy): domain Eukaryota; kingdom Metazoa; phylum Chordata; class Mammalia; order Rodentia; family Cricetidae; genus Sigmodon; species Sigmodon hispidus. Next base: position 38,864 of record PVIH01017091.1, read on the forward strand.
AGCAATGACACTGGCTGGCCCCTGTCACTGCCCCTTACTGCGTGCTAACAAAGCTGGAGACAGAACTTGTGTTTAAGAAATGTTCAGCGGGGCTGGAGAGATGGCTCAGCGGTTAGGAGCACCGTCTGCTCTTCCAGAGGACCCCGGTTCGATTCCCAGAACCCACATGGCAGCTAAAAACTGTCTGTAGTTCCAGTTAAACACCAAGGCAAATAAATAAATAAACAAATAAAAAAAAAGTTAAAAAAAAAAATGTTCAGCTTGCCATAGTAAGAAACAAACTTTGTCTCTAGAAAAGAAGTAAATAATAGTGGCCAAAATAAATAATTCTAGTTAGTTTAAGAGCAAGAGCTAGCCAGCAATATGCCAGAGCCATAGGCTGATCATCATAAAATTAATGTAAATGTCTGTGTGTTTCTGTGGGTCCAAACCTTGAGGCTAGGCCCGAAAGTCCAGACCAGGAACTTCACATAAATACCTGTCCATAAAGACCACCAAAAGCAGTTTACTTTTGACAAAGCCAGTAGTGTATCTTTCCAGTTTTACCTCAGCTTTTAACTCTCCAACTATGTCATAACTTAGTTAGAAGGTATCTTGATCATCTATCTCTCTTCTAAAAAATATCACATTGGTGTACTGTATTGATGACATTATGCTGATTGGATCATGTGAGCAGGAGGCAGCAACCCCTTCGGACTCACTGGTAATACTCGCATATTAGAGGATGGGCAATAAATCCAATCAAAATTCAAGAACCTTCTACCTCAGTGAAATTCTTAAGAGTGCAGTGGTGTGGTGCATGCAGAGATGGCTCTTCCAAGGCGAAGGATAACTTATTGCACTCAGCCCCTCCCCCCACCAAGAAAGAAGCACACTGTTTAGTGGGCCTATTTGGATTCTGGAGACAGCACATTCCTCACTCGGGTGTGTGACTTCAGCCCATAAACCAAGTGACTTGAAAAGTTGCTAGCTTTGTGTGGGGCCTGGGAAAGGTTCAGGCTGCTGTACAGGCTGCTCTACCACTGGGACCATATGATCCAGCAGACTCAATGGTACTTGATGTGTCGGTTGCAGATAAGAATGTTGTTTGAAGCCTTGACAGGCCCCTATCCCTTTGGGATTTTGGAGCAAGGCTCTGCCATCATCTGTAGACAACTATCCTCCCTTTGAAAGATAACTCTTAGCCTACTTTTGGGCCATGGTGAAAACTATACATTTGACAATGGGCCACCACGTTACCATGCGGCCTGAGCTGTTCATCATGAGCTGCCTGTTATCAGATCCACCAAGTCATACAGTAGAACACACACAGCAGCAATTTATTATCAAACAGGAGTGGGATATATATTCTGGAGTAGATCCTGAATGTACAAGAAAGTTAAATTTAAAAAATTGCCCAAATGTCTATGGTTTCTACTCGTGTTACAAAGTCATCTGCTGCCAAGCATGCACCTAGCCTCATGGGGTTGTTCCCTATGATCAGCTGACTGAGGAAGAGAAGACTAGAGCCTGATTTATTGATGGCTCTACACATTATGCAGGCACCATCCACAAGTAGACAGCTGCAGCATTCCAACCCTTTTCTGGAATATCCCAGAAAGACACTGGCAAAGGGAAATCTTTGCAGTAAGCAGAACTTTGGGCAGTACACATGATCATACATTTTGTTTGAAAGGAAAAATGGCTAATTGTGGGGCTGGAGAGATGGCTCAGCGGTTAAGAGCACCGTCTGCTCTTCCAGAGGACCCGGGTTCGATTCCCAGCACCCACATGGCAGCTAACAACTGTCTGTAGTTCCAGTTCCAGGCAAGCACCAAGGCAAATAAATAAATAAATAATAAAGTTTAAAAAAAAATGGCTAATTGTATAATTGTTCACTGTTTCATGAGTTGTATATAGCCAGTGGATTGGCTGGATGGTCAAGAACCTAGAAAGAACATGGTAAGAAAATCGGTAAGAGACGTGTAGGGAAGAAGTATGTTGATAGATCTTTCCAAATGGGCAAAGGATGTGACTTTGTCTCATGTAAATGCCCATCAGAAGATAACTTCAGCTGAGGAGTTCAATAATCAAGTAAATAGGATGTCCCATTCTGTGAGCAGTCAGCCTCTTTCCCCAGCTCATTGGTTAGTAAGCCCATGAATGAATGCCATGGTAACAAAGATGGGTGTTATGCCCGGGCTCAACAACATAGACTTGTTCACCAATGCTGACCTGACTACAGCTGCTGCTAAGTGCCAGATATGCTAACAGGAGACCAACACTGAGCTCCAGATGTGACACCATCCCGCAGGGTGACAAGCCAGCAACCTGGTGGCAGATTGACTATATCAGATCACTTCCTCCATGGAAAGGAGATACTTATTCTAGTTATGGATTTGCCTTTCCTGCTTGTAATGATTCTGCCAAAACCACCATCTGTGGACTTATAGAAGGCCGGGTCCACCATCATGATATTGTTTCTGATCCAGGAATTCACTTCACAGGCAGAAAAGTGTGACAGGAATCCATTGGTCTCCCCATGTTCCCACCATCCAGAGGCAGCGGGCCTGATAGAAAGATGGAATGTTGGAAGACACCGTTACAGCACCAACTAGGTGGCAGACACCTGGAGGCCTGGGGCAGGGTCCATGCTTTGAATCAGTGTCCAGTATGTGGTGCACTTTCTCCCATAGCCAGGATGCCAGGGTCCAGGAATCACAGGTGGGAAAAGGACTAGTTTTATTATCACCCTACTGACCCAGTAGAAAAAGGTTTGCTTCCTTTAGTTCAGCTGGTCTAGAAGTTTTGATTCTGGAGGTGGGTGCTGCTTTGAACTAGAAGCTCAGACTTCCCCTGGTCACTTTGGGCTTCTAGTGCCCTTAAGCCAACAGGCTAAGGAAGAAACTGCAGTGTCGGGAGGGGTGATAAATCTAGATTGATACTGGATCGCTTCTCCACAATGAAGGTAAGAAAGATTATGTCTGGAGTTGGGGAGATCCTTTAGGGTGTTTCTTGGTACTGCCATGTCCTGTGAATAAAGTCAATAGGAGACTACAACAGCCTAATCCAGGCAGGATGAAAAATGGTACAGACCCATCAGGAATGAAGGTATGGGTCACTCCTCCAGAAAGAGAGTGAAGACCTGCTGAGGTATTTGCTGAGGGTGAAGGAAATACAGAATGGGTAGTAGAGAAAGGTAGTTAAAATACCAGCTAAGGCTACATGACCAGCTATAGAAATGAGGATTATAACTAACATGAGTATTTCTGTCACATTTTGTTAAGAATGAATTTGTACAGATATTTTTGTTTTCTCTGTTAATTATAGCACCAATTAAGAGAACATCCAACAGTTATCATATTTAAATATGCAATACTGTAAGAATATCCCCTAAGGGACAGTGCCACTTATTATAAATTTATAATAGGTTTGTAGTTATATGAGCAATAGTTACATCATATTAGGTGTTATGACCTGGCTAAATATATATAGTGTGTTTTCAAGTGTATGTGAAAATAATTACATTATGTTTAGGTATTATTGTGACTTGGTTAGTGTTTTTATTTGGAAATTAATCATGACATAAGAAGATATGATTGTGTGTCAAGTTGACTAGGGGTGGATTGTGATGACTGTCCTTGGTTGTCAACTTGACTACATCTGGAATTAACTAAAATCCCAAAATAGAAGGCACACCTCTGAGGAATTTCTGCTTAATTTGAAATGGGAAGATCCATCTCCAATTTGCATCTTTAATGTAGAAAGACACACCTTTAATCTGTATCTAATCTGGGCGAAACCTTCTGTTGGAACCCTGTATAACAGTGGTTCTTAACCTGTGGGTCAAGAGTTCTCTGAAAAGACTCTTTCTCAGGAGTCACCTAAGACCATTGGAGAAAACACAAATTTTTTTAAATTTTATTTTTGGACTTTTTGAGACAGGGTTTTTCTGTTTAGCTCTGGCTGTCCTGGAACTCACTCTGTAGACCAGGTTGTCCTTGGATTCACAGAGATCCACCTGCCTCTGCATCCTAAGTGCTGAAATTAAAGATGTGTGCCACCATGCCCACAAACATGGATATTTACATTACAACTCATAGTAAATTTACAATTCTGAAGTAGCAATAAAATAATTTTATGGCTGGGGCCACCACAACATGAAGAACTACCGGGTCACAGCGTTCGAAAGGTTGAAACCACTACTTTATAAGGACATGGTGAAGGACCCTGGGTTCTAGGGCTTGACCCAGGCATTCAGTTCAGGTATTCAGCAGAGCACCCCCCCCCCCATGAGAACAAGGAACTAAAAG
>PVIH01017092.1:0-43151 GCA_004025045.1 Sigmodon hispidus
GATGGATAACATTTACAGTTTTTCGTATGTTGAACCAGCCCTGCATTTCTGGGATGAAGCCTACTTGGTCATGGTGGATGATATCTTTTATGCATTGTTGTATACGGTTAGCCAAAATTTTGTTAAGAATTTTCGCATCAATATTCATGAGGGAAATTGGTCTGTAATTCTCCTTCTTTGTTGTGTCTTTGAGTGGCTTTGAACATTTCTTTACATGTTTCTCATTCATTTGAGGTTTCTCTATTGAGAATTCTTTGTTTAAATCTATTCCCAATTTTTAATTAGATTAGTTGGTTTTTGATATCTAGTTTGGTGAGTTCTTTAGATATTTTGGATTTTATTTTTTTATATGGTATAGCGTTAATGAAAATCTTTTTTTTTTTCATTCTAGAGGATACAATTTTGTCCTATTGACATTGTCTTTTGCCTTACAAAGTCCTTTCAGTTTCATAAAGTCTCATTTATTTATTGTGGATCTTAGTGACTATTCTATTGATGCTCTGTTCAAGAAGTTGTCTCCTGTGCCAATGCCTTCAAAGCTATTCCCTATTTTCTTTTCTATCAGCTTCAGTATATCTGTTTTTATGTTGAGGTCATTGATCTATTTGAAATATAAATTTTATGAAGGATGATAAATATGTATCTCCTTGTATTTGTCCTCCTTCAATCACTGAGTTTGACCAGCACCATCAAAATCTAATTTTAAGGATATCTCCAGAACATCAATGGTAAGTTTGGCTATTTACTGATTTTTCTTTCTCTTTGAATTCTTTAATAGTCCTGCTGCACTTTCTGGAGGAAATTTGATTTCCTTAAGGATCTGGAAGTTTCTGACTCTTGCCTATCTTTTCTGAATTGAAGAACAATTATTTTCTCTAAAATGTAAAAGCTATCGATAACTGTCAGGCTAGGGCATACTTTTATATTATACTAAGCATGAAGTAGAAAATAATTAAAATTTATGCTAACAGAAAGTTGCTAAAATTTTTACAGTGGTAGAATGCCAATCCTGACATTATACACTTTAATATGTAACTGGATATAATATAATATATACTTAATTTATATAAATGAGTAGAGCATTAAACTCACCTTGCCATTATTATCTCTCCAACTGTGATAAACCTCGTCACAAGTTTCTTTGTGTTTCAGATAGTATTTAGCAAGGAAAAACACAACTGCTCAAATTTCAAAAAAGAAATGCCAGTGGAGTACTCAACCACAAGTGGAATTGGAATATTGATATCATGCCTGCCCCTTTCATCCACAAGGTACAGAAATCATCAAGTTGGCCTGTACCAGAGCAAGCATTTTCTTCTGAATACACCATGAAAGTTGATAATAGTTGTGGTTGCTTGAACAAGACGTGTATAAGATAAAGCCAATCAAAATTATGAGGGTGTCAAGAGCACTCACCCTTAATTGGGAAGCTGTTTATAGCTGATAGCTTCCTGGGGAAAGTAAATCCATTCTCTTTTTGTGAGTATCCCCTTGTAGGTTGATACAATTCCAGTGGCACAATAGCTTCAATAATTGGGCTCAGTGTGTTTTTTAGACAAAAAGAAGATACAAGTTAAAGAGTTGATTAAGTTGGAAATGGATTGTTTGAATTGGGTTAGGGATACATTCTATTTCATTGGAAAAAAAAGAGTGGTATCATGATTGCGGTTATGAAGAAATCAGAAACTAAATACATGAATTATTCTTGCTTGAATCACAGAGATGACAGACAAAAATGCATTTGTTCTAACTCATTACAGAATACTTTAAAAAAAAAAAAAACAGCGTTCACAATTCTTGTCTACTGGTTTCTAACTTGGCTTTAACCCTGAACTTGGTAAATTAAATAACAGCTCTTAATTTTCCTTTTCTGAATATTTGTTACTGCCCTAGGTGCTAACTTTGTGATTATTTTCTAAGTTCACATCAATGCTATTAGCTGGCATGGTCTTAGTTTCTTCCTCTATTCATTTATGCTCATAAAACTGAGACTGCTAAATACTGATGGATGTTTTAATATCAAACTTTGATAAAGAATATTCAAGATTCCATAATGTCAATTTTATGCATATGGTCAAAGGTTCCTCTTGCATATTGTTGATACAAGATAGTGTTGCTTTTTTGCCCCTGTAGCTGCATCAATGCCATTTCAGTGGTATTTTAGGTTCATAAGCCACTTCCCTGGAAAGTGTTATGTCTATATCCTGGGAGCAAAGAATTCTATAATCAATTGCCATTGCAGAAAGAGATATATTGTAACATTCCAAGTCAGTCAGTTAGCTGTGCTGTGACTTTTCTTTTACCCCACCTATAAACCATGGGGTTTATACATGTCACCTCCGGACAGTATTATGAGAGTTAATGAACCAGAGGTTGTAAGGAGGATTTAGCCTGTCAGATGAAAGGTTCTGCTTAAGTATAGAACATTCCTGTTTTATGTGGTCTGATTCTTCAGGGCCAAAGCTGCATATCAGAAAGTAACAGTTTTGCTACTAAAGGGCAGAGTACAACATCAGCGCATTCACAATGTAAGGTGTAAACACAGTCTCCAAAAGGAGAGGCTTGGGATTTTATAACTTACTGTTCAAAAATCTCCTTTCTTTGCTGCAGCTGCCACATCCCCTGCATGATAAAATTAGTCTCATTTTGCCCAATTTGTCCTTGGTTCCCTTGACACACCATGTATTCCCTCAAAATACCTTCTGGATGAAATGAACTATGGTTCAGAAATATAAGGTGTACAAATACATCAGCTAAAATGGATGATAAGAGAAAAAACCTGCAGGGCAAGCAGTGCCTCTGGCAGGATTTTAGCTTCTGCGTTTGAGATACAAAAGCAAGAGGACATCTGCAGCCAAGATGCATTAAAAGGTTTTTGTTATCACAACAGTGAGAAAAAGATACAGCAAGCCAAATGGGGCAAATGTAATATGGCACCTCTAAGCATCAGTTGTGTGATTTGCAGCACAGGAGACAACACTCAGATTATGTGACCTTTCTAAAGAACTCTCATTCTGTTTGTATTACTAACTAGTGTAACAATCATGCAGGGCCTATTCAAATTTGGGGTTCAGTTTTGGCTCAGCTGATAACCCCCATTGACTATATAACTTCCCATCTGCTAGGATCAACTTCTGCTGTCTCCCTCTGGCTACTAATCCTTAGAAGGCTCTTGCAGAAGCACCTGAAATTCGGACCTTGGTGAAACATTTATGTATTGACATTTGAAATTATTATATTTTAAATATATTCTTGCCTGCCACCATTGAAATCAAGTTCCCATTTATAATGAGATTAGCTGTAAGGGATTTGGAATACACTTTGTTTTGTTTGTAATTTCTACAGACACTTCTCACTTTCCATAATAAAGCTGGTATTCCTATCTAGGGAGAAAAGGCCATAAATATTCACAAGTTTAGAGTAAATATATATATATATATATATATATATATATATATATATATTTTTCCTGAATAATGAAAGAAAAACCTGCAGTCAAAAAACAGAGAAGTCAGGGCTGTTTCATGTTTGTTTGTTTTTACCTCTGTGAAAGCTTTTTTCATCTCTTCTTTTACTTCATCCTTTCCTCCTTGTAGGAAGAAGTAAGGAAAAGAAATAAGATTCCCTCTTGGGTATCCGCACTCTCAGATACCCTGAGGCTTACAAGATGATACTTTCTCCATTGTAGCCAGTCCCTCTTAAATCAGCAATGTGAATAAAAATACCAGAATCCTTCTAGCCTAGCATGTTTACTAAGTTTTACAAGCTGAGAAGCACAGGCTCTTGGGGTATTAGGAAGTGTTTTAACATTAAAACAGTTCTGCCTGATGCTATGAATACAGCTACATGAAAAAAAATCTGTGTTCTTCCTCCACAACGAAGCTACAATTTTCCCCAGGAGCCTTTGACATTTTCTACTTTTATGTACTACTTCCCTTGATAAGGTGTAATCTTTTTTGGATCCTTCTGGAAATGTTTTTCATATTCAGCAGTTCATTCACTTTCAAACAGGATTGTTTTTCATGGATTTGAATATTACGAATATTTACTGTTGATTATACATACTTATACCTCTTTGGTCACCTCTCCCCCTCTCACTCTGGTATGGAGGATAGGGAGGTAGCTATATTGTTACATCTCTACTATTGATGTGCCTGTTCTGCTTTGAGTAAAGATTTCAGGCCACTATGCTGTATATGGCATGACACAGTGAGACTTGTTGCTTTTGTAGAGCATGGGACTTTGAAAGCTTGATAAATAGATGAATTTTCTTTTCTTTCCTTTCCTTTCTTTCTTTTTTTTTTTTTGGATGTTAGGCCAGATTTCATTGTGAAAGTGATTATACTAGACTTGCAATGTTATTTCTTTCTTTTTTTTTTTTAAACTTTATTTTTTTATTTATTTATTTGCCTTGGTGTTTGCCTGGAACTGGAACTACAGACAGTTGTTAGCTGCCATGTGGGTGCTGGGAATTGAACCCGGGTCCTCTGGAAGAGCAAACGGTGCTCTTAACCGCTGAGCCATCTCTCCAGCCCCGCAATGTTATTTCTTAAAATACAAAATTTGTCAATTGAACTTAAACTGAATGGAGATAAACTGGTGAGATCTGAATAAGTTTTGGTTGTATTAAATATATATTACTTTAGAATATGTAATTATATAGGTTAATAGTCTATTTCTTTTTTTATTATGAATAAAGAAGTCACATTTTCTATCCTAGTATATCTTTATTCAAGGTCAGTTCCCCCTCCCATCACATCAGGTCATTCTCTCTTCTCCAAATCTCCATATCACCCCCATGGGCAGGCAGCCCCAAGGTCCCATGCTCCCAATATTGCTTAGTTCAGCCTCCACTCCTGGCAATTCCAGGTTTCTCCCACCAATGTCAAGACTGACTCAGGTGTTCCTCTAGGGGGAGTGGGAATCAAGGTGTCAGTCCAAGGTGTTTCCAATCCCACACTGTTCAGTGGTTGTGGTTTGAAGTGTGGGCATGCTTTGATCTTTTGTTGTTGTTGTTGCTGTTTAGAGTCCACTAATGAATGAGTACATCACCTGCTTATCTTTCTAGATTTATGATACCTTGCTCAGGAGAATATTTTCCAAATTCATCCATTTGCCTGCAAATTTTAGGATATCATTTTTTTCTTACTGCTGAGTAGTACTCCATTGTGTAGATGTACCACAGTTTGCTAATCCATTCTTCAGTTGAGGGTCATATAGTTTGTTTCCAGGTTCTTGCTATTACAAATAATGCTGCTACAAACATAGTTGAGCTAATGCCATTGGAGTGCTACTGTGCATCTTTAGGGTATACACCCAGAAGTGGTATTGCTGGGTCCTAGGGGAGATAGATTCTCAGTTTTCTGAGAAACTGCTATACTGCATTCCAGAGTGGCTGAACAAGCTTACACTCCCACTAACAATGGAGGAGAATTCCCCTTGCTCTGCACCCTCTCCAGCATAGGCTGTCATCTGTGTCTTTTATCTTAGCCAATCTGACAGGTGTCAGGTGGTATCTCAAAGTTGTTTTGATTTTCATTTCTCTGATGGCTGATGATGATGAGTACTTTTTCAAACGCCTTTCATACATTTGTAATTCTTCTGCTGAGAATTCCCTTTTTAGATCTGAACCCCATGTTTTGATTGAGTTATTCAAGGTTTTGGGTTCTAGATATTTAAGTTATTTATATATCTTAGAGATCAATCCTCTATCACTTGTAGGGTTGGTGAAAATCTTTTCCCATTTTCTAGGCTGTTTTTTTTTGTCCTATTGACAATGTACTTGGCTTTACAGAACAGCTTCAGGAGATTCCACTTATTGGTTATTGATCTTAGTGTTTGTGCCACTGGTATTATATTTAGGAAGTGTTTGCCTGTGCCAATTCGTAGAAGTGTATGTCCCACTTTCTTTTCTATAAAGTTCAAAGTGTCTGGGTTTATGTTGAAGTCTTTGATCCACTTGGAGTTGAGTTTTGTGCAGGGTGACAAGCTTGGATCTATTTGCATTTTTCTACACCCTACCATCCAGCTATGCCAACACCATTTGTTAAAGATACTATCGTATTTTCATTAAATATTTTGAGCCTCTTTGTCGAAGATCAGGTGTTCATAGATTTGTTAGTTAATGCTCGGATCTTCAATTCGATTCCATTGATTCACAAGTCTGTTTTTATGCCAGTACCAGGCTGTTTTTATTACTGTAGCTCTATATTATAACTTGAAGTCAGGGATGGTGATACGTCCTGAGGTTCTTTTGTTCAGCAAAATTGTTTTGGCAATCCTGGCTTTCCTATTATTCCAAATGAACTTGAATATTGTTCTTTCAAGGTCCAAAAAAATATTGTGTTGGAATTTTGATGGGCAGTGCATTGAATCTGTAGATTGCTTTTGGTAGAATTGCCATTTTTACCCTGTTGATCCCACCTATCCAGGAACATGGGAGAACTATCCATTTTCTGATATGCTCTTCAATTTCTTTCTTCAGTGATTTAAAATTTTTGTCAAATAGATCTGTTACTTGTTTGGTTACAGTTACTCCAAGGTATTTAATACTATTTGCAGCTATTATAAAGGGAGATGTGTCCCTTATTTCTTTTTCAGCCCTTCTATCTTTAGAATATAGAAGGGCTACTGATTTCTTTGAGTTAATCTTGTATCCTGCTATATTGCTGAAGGTGTTTATCAGCCGTAGAATTCCTTGGAAGAATTTTGTGGGTCACTTATGTATGAAATTATATCGTCTGCAAATATAGTTTCACTTCTTATTTTCCAATTTGTATCCACTTAATCTCTTTCCATTCTCTTATTTCTTTAGCTAAAACTTCGTCTAGTTCCTGATTTTAGTGGGATTGCTTTGAGTTTTTCTCCATTAAGTTTGATGCTGGTTCTTGAAGATCATCTTTATTATATTGAGATATTGTCCCTGTATTCCTGATCCCTCCAGAGCTTTTATCGAAAAGGAGTCTTGGAGTTTGTCAAAGACTTTTTGAGCATCTAAGGACATGATCATGTGGTTTGTTTCCTTTAGCTTGTTTATATGATGGATAACGTTTATGGTTTTTCGTATGTTAAACCAACCCTGCATTTTGGGGATGAAGCCTACTTGGTCATGGTGGATGATATTTTTCATATATTGTTGTATACGATTTGCCAATTTTGTTGAGAATTTTAGCATCAATATTCATGAGGGAAATTGGTCTGTAATTCTCCTTCTTTGTTGTGTCTTTGAGTGGCATGGTTATTAGGATAATTGTGGCCTCATAAAAGGAATTTGGTGCTATTCCTTCAGTTTGTACTGTGTGAAATAGTTTGAGGAGTAATGGTAGTAATTCTTCTTTGAATATCTGGTAGAATTCTGCACTGAAATCATGTGGACCTGAGCATTTCTTTTTGGAGAGGCTTTTAATGACAGCCTTAATTTCCTTAAGGGTTTTAGTCCTGTTTAGGTAATTAATCTGTTCTTCATTTAATTTTGGTAAATGATACCTGTCCAGAAAGCTCTCCATTTCTTCTAGGTTTTCCATTTTTGTGGAATATAGATTTTCAAAGTATGATCTGATAATTCTCTGGATTTCCTGTGGATCTGTTGTTATTTCTCCCTTTTCATATCTGATTTTGTTGATTTGGAAACACTCTCTCTGCTTTTTGATTAGTTTAGATAAAGGCTTATCTATCTTGTTGACTTTCTCAATGAACCAACTCTTTGATTTATTGATTCTTTCAATGAGTGTAATATCAGGAAAGAAGATGTTTCTTTCATTTTCTTTTGCATCAGTTAATTTGCAGAGGTGCTGACTTTTTTTCTTCAGAGTTATAAAGCCAAGAGTCAAGTTATTGAAATGACACAAAAGAATCAAAAGGGAGAAAATTTTCTAAACCAGAAGAGCTGTATGTAACCTAATGAGATAATTCTATACAGAATTTGGTTTGGTTTGATTTCGCTTATGTCGTTATCGCAGTTTGTGTCTATAAATGGACCCCATGCTGTTTTAGTAGTAGTAAGAGGCTTGATCAAGTTTCACAGATGAAATATCAGCAAAGTACTTTTACATAGAAAGTCTGATTCTTTGCCACATTTAAGTCCAATTTAAGTATCACATCATTGGGTTATATGAGTTATAAGTGAAACAGAAAAATAATATTTTTGAAAATAATGTATTTGGAAGAAATAACAATTTTTATTCTTTCTTCTTTTTATTTATAAAATAATTTCTTTTTTATCTATGTATCCCCTTGCTCCCCATACCTTTTCCCTCTCAATCCATCCCAGTCAGCCTTCAGCTTCTGTCCTCCCCATTCCCCATCCCCTCTTCACAAAGCACAAGAGGTCCCAAGATGAATCAGCTCAGCATCCACTCTAGGCAAGTTAGATTTTCTCACCCTAGTATCAATATTGTGTTAGGTATTCCTTTGCAGGGAATGGGCTCCAAGGTATATGCACAGAAATACAGTCTGATCCTTCCCCTTGAGGCTCCACATACTGGCCATGTCAATGGATAGTTGCCTATTCTTGGAGGGCCTAGCTCCATTTCCTGATGGTTTCCCAAGGGCTGTTCTTGATTGATTAAGTGCCCCAGATCTCCAGCTAGCCATCACTGTGGGAATTTTCCTCATAATCCCTATCTCCTTGGTCATATAGATTATCCTCACTTACTCTAATTAGAGCTCAGCCAACTGCTCAGCCATGTATCTCTGCCTCTACCTCTATTCATTGTTGGCTGTAAATTCTGTGATGGCACTTAGAGGTGGTTATTCATTTGATTATTGGGGAAGTCCTGTCTAGGCACTATATACACTATTTGTTGGAGACTTAGCCAGGGATATCCTGTGAATTCGTGGAGGTTTCCCTAGCACCTGGTCTTTTTCCAACTCCACATGGGCTTCATATATTAAGATCTCCAACTCTCCCTTTTTTTCCCTCCCTCTTTGTTGCTCCTCTCACTCAATCATCACCTTCTCTTATGATTTGTTCCCACTTCTTCTTGGTTCCAACCCCATAAGCTCTCAATTAGCTAAGGAGATCTTCTCCATTTTCTCTTCCTGGGGGAATCTCTGAATGTCTCTCTTAAGTTACTTCAGATCCCAGGTTGTTCAGGGGTTGTGGTTTGCACATTGGGTAGTCTTTGCTTTTTGTCTAAAGTCCATTTACAAGTGGGTTCTTCCCGTGTTTATCTTTCTGTGTTTGTGATACCTTGCTCAGGAGAATATTCTCCAAATCCATCCATTTGCCTGCAAATTTTAGGATGTCATTTTTTTTTCACTGCTGAGTAGAACTCCATTGTGTAGATGTACCACAGCTTGTTAATCCATTCTTCAGTTGAGGGGCATCTAGGTTGTTTCCAAGTTCTTGCTATTATAAATAATGCTGCTATGAACATAGTTGAGCTAATGTCTTTGGAGTGAGAATGTGTATCCTTTGGGTATATGCTCAATACTGCTATTGCTGGATCCTTAAGTAGTTTGATTTCCAGTTTTCTGAGGAACTGCCATACTACATTCCAGAGTGACTGTACAATTTTACACAAAATCAGAAATGAAAAAGGCAACAAAATAACAGACACTCAGGAAATCCAGAGAATTATCAGGTCATACGTTGAAACTCTATAGTCTACAAAAAATGGAAAACCTAGAAAAAAAAAGGAAAGCTTTCTGGACAGGTACCACTTACCAAAATTAAATCAAGATCAAATTAAATACCTAAACACACCTATAACCCCAAAGTAAATTGAAGCTGTTATTAAAATCTTCCAAGTTAAAAAAAAATGCCACGACCAGATGGTTTCAGTCAAAATTCTACCAGACTTTCAAAGAGGAATTAATTCCAGTACTTCTGTAACTGTTCTATACAATAGAAACTGAAGGAATATTGTCGAACTCTTTTTATGAGTCCACAATCACCCTGATACTCAAGCAACACAAAGATGCACGAAAGAAAGAGAACTATAGACCAATCTCTCTCATGAAAATTGATGCAAAATACTTAATAAAATTCTAGCAAACCAAACCCAACAGTATGTCAAAAGAAATCATCCACCATGATCAAGTAGGCTAAATTCCAGAGATGCAGAGACGGTTCAACATATGAAAAAGTGTGAATGTCATCCATCTTATAAACAAACTGAAAGAAAAAAAGAACATGTGATCATCTTATTAGATGAAGAAAAACCTTTGACAAAATCTAACACTCTTTTTATGATGAAAGTCCTGGAGAGATCAGGAATACAGAGAAAGTATCTAAATATAATAAAGGTGATATATAGCAAGCTGGCAGCCAAGATCAAACTAAATGGACAAAAACTCAAAGCAATCTCACTAAAATCAGGAACAAGACAAGACTGTCCTCTCTCTGTTTACCTATTTAATATAGTTCTCAAAGTTCTAGCTAAAGCTATAAGAGTACAAAAAAAATTAAAAAAAGATTAAGGGGAAACAAATTGGAAAGAAAGAAGCTAAACTATTTCTATTTGCAAATGACATGATCATTTACAAACAAAAAATTCTACCTACAGCTGATAAACACCTTCTGCAATGTTAGATTAACTCAAACAAATTAATAACTCTCCTATACACTGAGGATAAAAGGGTTAAAAAAGAAGTAAGGGAAATATCACCTCTTATAATAGCTACAAATAACATTAAATATCTTGGTGTAACTCTAATCAAAGAAGTAGCAGACCTGTTTGGCAAAAATTTAAAGTCACTGAGGATTTTTATATGAATCTAAACACTATCCAAACATCCAATCTAGTTCCTGAAATACAATCAGTGACCAATTCCCTTAGAGATTTCTTATCTAAGAAGAGAAAGATATATTCTGTAATTTAAGTTCTACAAAGATATTAGAGTTATAATATGCCCTCTCAAACCTAGTAATAATCATCTAGTGAGAAGTAACTATACAGTTGAGAAGTAACTATACAGTTAATAACATAACATAAGGAACCTAAGTCAGTACATAACGAAGGTACCTGGATATCAATTCTATTTTTCAGAACTGTTTATAACAGCTAAGCTATTCAATCAACTTAGAAATTCTGCAACAAATGAATGGAAGAAGAAAATATGGTTTATATTTTATTTGAATTATATTTATATTTATGTGGGAATATATCTATAAAGAATGGAACGTGATTTTTGATAAGTCTAAGCCAGTAGAAATTATCATAGTAAACAAAATTAAAATTAAAATAGATTAAAAAAGATTAATATTTTTTAACTTGTGCATCCTCGATAAGTACATAATATCTTATGGATTCTAAATATATATATGTAACATCATATGTATTGTTCCTGCTCTCTCTCTCAAACACACACATATACACAGAGACATGTATGAAAACAGAAAAACAGGAACAATACTGAAATTATTAACAACAAAATGAACCCAACAGAAGCAAGAAGGGGAAAATGATAAAATCTTACATGATATATGTCTTCATAAAACACAGCAGTATGTACAGTTAAATTCCTGCAAGGAAAATAATCAAAGGGAATTTTTGGAGGGACAAGCAGAACTATTTATATTGAAGAGACTCAATTTCAATGATTATACTATGAATTTAGAGACATGGTCTGCTGCCTACTAACTAGGTACAAGAGAGGAGAAAAATGAAGCCTTAACCTCATAATAATTTAAAAATCTGCCTTTCACAGACTGTTCAAATTTTTGGCATTGCTCTCTCCAAAATTCACAATTGGGAATCTTTTTACTGTGCTAATAAATATTTTTTAAAATCCTCGTAATGTTTTAAGTGAACCTACAGTTTTGTGTTGGGCTTAATTCTTATCTATCCTCTGCTTATAGCGCATGATGCCAGCAGCCTTTAGGTTGGATATGCCCAGTAGAGCTTGTTACTCATTCAGTCCACATTCTGCTTTCCTTTTTTTCTTCTTTGGCTTTACCCATACCTCTCACTTTGTTTCACAAAAAAGAAAAAAGAAAAAGAAAATAATGAATTCAACACAAAAAGTTCATGTGTCATTTTTTGTTCCTTGGCTTTGAATAGCTTTTGAAAATTGTTTTTTAGCCTTGAAAATACATTACTTTCTCATACAATATGTCCTGATTGTAATTTCCATCCCCTCTACACTGTCCAGTTTTTCCCCACCTTCCCTCCCATCTGGATACTCTCTCTTTCTGTCTCTCCTCGTCTTTAGAAAGTACAGGCTTCTAAGAGATAAGAAGCAAACATGACAAAAAATATAATAAGATGAAGCAAATCTTTCCTAAGAAAGTTGGACAAGGCAACTCAAAAATAACAAAAGAGTCCCAAAGCATGTCCAAAAATCAGAGACACACTCATACATACAGTCAGGAGACCCATAAAAGTATTAAGCCTAAAGCTATAATATATAAAAAGAATGTGGTACAAACACTGTAGACCCCACGCTTGCAGCTTTAGTTTCTGTCAACTCCTATATGCTTTGCTTAGTTTACTTAGAGGGCAGGAAGCTGTGTTTATAAAAAGTTAAAACATCTACATATGAGACCATTCTAATTTCAGATAAAAAAAAAAGAGACTGTGGCATTAGTATATTAGCATAGGTAGTTTACAATAGAGTAGAATTATTTTTATTGTCAACATACTGGCCATGCAGAAAATAATCAGAGGAGACTTCATGTGAACCACTTCACTTGTAAAGTCACTGGGTTCTAAATATTGGGATTTTTAAAAGTTATTCTCTCAGGAAAAATACATAATATTTTTTCCATGTTGATTATCATGGATATATTTTTCATGACATGAAAAGCAAATAATTGGACAGATTATAAAAATTCTCTTCTTTCACTCCATGAATTTCTGAAATCTTTAGTATTAGTGGTAAGTGTACCAATCTCACAAGTGAGAGACTCTTAAACTACTTATAAGATAAGGACACATTTTCAAATAATAATATGTACTCAATTGTCTGTATTTTTCTAGCGATGCATGGCAAGAAGGAAAATAAAATGTATCTTCAATAACTCTAAGCCATTAATCAATGTAATTTAACAATAAAACTGAAAAAAATTATAGACCTCTTATCTAATGCAGTGTATATTAGAAGGATAAAGAGTTATGATTTAATTTTATTTTTCCAAAGCTTTATTCTTGCCTTGCCTCAGACCTAAATCATATTGCTAATTGAGTTGATATAGAGAGTGAATGATCAATGTAGTTTTTAAGGATTTCTAGACATTTTCATTCTAGTCAAAGATAAAAATGTGATTTTTTTATTTTTATTTTTTATTTATTATTTGGTGATTTTACATCATGTATCTCATCAAACTCAGTTATCAGACCTCACAGTATCATGCCCACTCTTATGATCTCCTCATTTACAAAAATGCCCATTTATGTTGCTCATTTCCTTACTGGAACATAATTAAAATTCCTATGGCCAGACCCTTAAAGAAAACAAGTCTTTCCTCACCCACAACCCTGCTAGAGGCCATCAATGGAGAAGTGAAGCACTGTGTCATTTAGCCTTGAGCTCATGTAAACAATGACATCTTTTTTTTTAAGTCCACTAATGAGTGACTACATCCCCTGCTTCTCTCTCTGGGTTTGTGATACCTCACTCAGAAGGATACTATCCAAATCCAACCATTCATCTGCAAATTTTAGGATATCATTTTTTTCTTACTGCTTAATAAGACATTGTGTAGATGTATCACAATTTGTTAATTCGTTATTCAGTTGAAGGGCATCTAGGTTGTTTCCAGTAGCTCAACTATGTTCATAGCAGCATTATTTGTAATAGCACAAATGTGATTTCAGGAAAGCATTTAAATATATGTTGCTATCTTTAGCTTTTCACTTCCTCTTTGTTTAATTTTATTCCTTTTACATGTCTTACGTAATGCTGCTATGAACATAGTTGAGCTAATACATTTGGAGTGCTACTGTGCATCTGTAGGGTATACAGCATGAAGGGGCATTGCTGGGTCCTTGGGGAGATTGATTCTCAGTTTTCTGAGAATCCATCATACTGCATTCTAGAGTGGCTGAACAAACTTGCACTCCTACCAACAATGGAGGACTTTTTCCCTTGCTCTTCACCCTCTCCAGCATAGGCTGTCCTCTGTGTCATTTTTCTTAGCCAATCTGACAGGTGTCTGGTGGTATCTCAAAGTAGTTTTGATTTTCATTTCTCTGATATCTAATGATGATGAGCACTTTTTCAAGTGCCTTTCATCCATTTATAATTCTTCTGATGAGAATTCCCTTTCTAGTTCTGAACCCCATTTTTTGATTGGGTTATTCAAGGTTTTGGACTCTAGATTCTTGAGTTCTATATATATCTTAGAGATGAATCCTCTATCACTTGTACGGTTGGTAAAAATATTTTCCCATTCTGTAGGCTGTCGTTTTGTTCTATTGACAGTGTTCTTAGCTTTACAGAAGCTTCTTAGCTTCAGGAGATCCCACTTTTTGATTGTTGATCTTAGTGTCTGTGCCACTGGTGTTATATATAGGAAGTGGTCACCTGTGCCAATTCATAGAAGTATATTTCCCACTTTCTTTTCTATCAAGTTCAGAGTAGCTGAGTTTATGTTGAGGTTTTTATCCCATAGGATTTGAGTTTTGTGCAGGGTGACAGGCTTCTATCTCTTTGCATTTTTCTACATACTACCAACCAGCTATGCCAACACCATTTGTTAAGGATACTATCTTATTTCCATTGAATATTGTGGGCCTCTTTGTCGAAGATAGGTGTTCAAAGGTTTTTGAGTTAATGAAGGGATCCTCAATTTGATTCCTTTTTATGGTCCACAAGTCTGTTTTTATGCCAGTACCAGGCTGTTTTTATTATTGCAGCTCTATAGTATAACCTGAAGTTAGGGATGGTGATGCCTCCTGAGGTTATTTTGTTGATCAAAATTGTTTTGGCAATCCTGGCTTTCCTGTTATTCCAAATGAACTTGAGTATTGTTCTTTCAAGGTCCAAAAAAATATTGTGTTGGAAGTTTGATGGGCAGTGCATTGAATCTGTATATTGCTTTTGGTAGAATTGCCATTTTTACCCTGTTGATCCTACCTATCCAGGAACATGGGAGAGCTATCCATTTTCTGATATGCTCTTCAATTTCGTTCTTCAGCGATTTAAAATTTTTGTCAAATAGATCTGTTACTTGTTTGGTTATAGTTACTCCAATACATTTAATACTATTTGCAGCTATTATAAAGGATAATGTTTCTCTTATTTCTTTTTCAGCCCTTCTATCTTTAGTGTGTAGAAGGGCTACTGATGTCTTTGAGTTAATCTTGTATCTTGCTACATTGCTGAAGGTGTTTATCAGCTTTAGCAGTTACTTGGAAGAATTTTGTGGGTCACTTATGTATACAATTATATCATCTGCAAATAGATACAGTATCACTTCTTTTCCAATTTCTATCCCCTAAATCTTCCTTGGTTCTCTTATTACTTTAGCTAAAACTTTGAGAACTATATTGAATAGATAAGGGGAGAGAGGACATCCTTGTCTAGTTCCTGATTTTAGTGGGATTGCTTTGAGTTTTTCTCCATTAAGTTTGATGCTGGCTGTTGGCTTCGTGTAGCTCGCCTTTATTATATTGAGATAATGTCTCTGTATTCCTGATCTCTCCAGGCTTTTATCATAAAGAAGTGTTGGATTTTGTCAAAGATTTTTTTCAGTATCTAAGGATATGGTCATGTGTTTGGTTCCTTTAATTTGTTTATATGATGGATAATGTTTACAATTTTTTTTATGTTGAATCAACCCTGCATTTCTGGGATGAAGCCTACTTGGTCATGGTGGATGATATTTTTTATATATTGTTGTATACAGTTTGCCAAAATTTTGTTGAGAACTTTAGCATCAATATTCATCAATGCATCAATTTAGCATCAGTTCATCATCAATAGCATCAATGAGGGAAATTGGTCTATAATTCTCCTTTGTTGTGTTTTTAAGTGGCTTGGGTAGTAGGTTAATTGTGGCCTCATAAAAGGAATTTGGCAATATTCTTTCAGTCTCTGCTGTGTGAAATAGTTTGAGGAGTAATGGTTAATTCTTCTTTGAATGTCTGGTAAAATTGTGCACTGAAACCCTCTGGGCCTGGGCTTTTCTTTTTGGCGAGGCTTTCAGTTACAGCTTCAATTTCCTTTAGGGTTATATGTCTGTTTAGGTAATTAAACTTTTCTTCATTTAATTTTGGCAAATGATACCTGTCCAGAAAGCTGTCCATTTCTTCTAGATTTTCCATTTATTTCTTGCTTTTTTTTAATTTTTCTTTTGTATATCTGTAAACTTATGTGCCTGAAACAAGTTAAATACTCTTTTTGTCTGCATTCCAGTACAATATGTTCTTATGAATGAGTTCTAACATTAAAACAGATATCTTCTACCTTGTGCTCAGAAAAAAAATGAGGATTTCAAGGGGAATCTTTTGAATCCCACACCTACCATATTTATAGTTTAAAACATTGTTTCAAAGCGTAGGGCTTTTTTTTCCTTTAAGTTTTATAATCTCATACAGATTACTTTCCTCATCAGACTAATGATATGACACTACTTTCTAGGGAATTTCTGCATAAAATTTCCATAAAAGATAATCATATTCTTCAGCTCAATCATTAGATAATTTGCTGCATGGCTTAATTTGACTTTGTTCATTTTTGATAGGCTTTGAAAAATACTGGCAACATGGTGTTCTTTCAATTACTAATATTAAGAGAATAATTGTGGCTTGGAATCATAAGATATACTTGCTTTTAATTAATAGTTGAAGCAAATAAAGAATTCATTAGTATAGATGAAATAGTTTTCCAAAGATACTGCCAATAACAAATATTTCCCTAATTTTTTCTGTTTAATAACTTTCATGTGAATTCAATGATATTTTACTGAACTGTTGGTCTACTTTTCACCTTCACTTAAGTAAAACTGTGAAAACAGCAACAAAACTAATCTAATCTAACTAAAATCAAAACATAAAACAGAAAGAGTTCACAGTCTACTATAGCTGAGAAAAAATAATCAAAGCAATAATGCTCAACAGTAGAAGTACTATCTTATAGGAATGAGAAACCATTTCTTAATCCATAGAAGGGTGTTAATAGAAACAGTTTAAATAGGAGTGTTCTCATAAAATGCCTTCGGATTATGTCCACATATTTACCTGACTTGAACAGCATTATTCCTCATTCAGGCTCGCACTGATTAATTATAACCCCCAATTAATTAGAAATTTCTGCCTCAGTGTTTCTTATATTAGATATTCTAAGTGCTTTGCTCCATTGCTGACTTTCTGAGTCTTGACTATTCCAGTATGGAAAACAATCATCTCAAGACTTTAAGAATCTTCAGAACTAAGATATATGACCCCATTAATATTCTATGTCCATCAACTGTAAAAGTTCTGCTAAGACCTGGAAAGGACACATGATGGACAAGAAATGTAGGATGAACATTTTTCTGAAACCTAATAGCCTTTTTCATGTAAAGTATACAGTTAGCATTCAACACTAGTCAAGAAGTTGTGATGTTTTTTCAGGTGCACTCACTCTCACTTCGTGTACAATAAGTGTGAAGCTTATAGAGCTATGGACTATAATATGTCTCTGTTTATCTGTTTATTCCTTGCAGATTCAGTCAAAGCCTCTTGTACATAATATTCTTTCAAAAATACCGGCTGATTTCTTGAAACCCTTGAAAAAGAGAAAGCAACCCATAAAGAATGCTATGTGAATAAAATGATTTAGAGATGTCGTAGTCTCAATACAAAGATCAAAGTAGCTGCCACATTTGTCCTATGAAAATGTGGAGGCAGCTTTCTGTCTATCCCAAGACTGGTGCTTAGGTTCATCATGTATTAACAAAAAAGAAACCTTTACACTCCCTCCACTAGAGGGCAATCAATACATTACACACAAACACTTCCCCCTACCCTGACCTGGAGCCTAGTAGCACACAAAGAATTACATTAATTCCATGTAATTAATACCCTAAATAGTTGTTTTGAATTCCCTTTACGGGTAGTGACCTGAAAGTAGAAGCTAAATGTGATATAATTTTTTTCTTTAACACTAAACTATATATCTTTCTTATACTTAAAATAGCTAACAATAAAATAAACACACTGCTTGAACTAAATGAGATTTCACTTTAAATAAAACAACATTCACCTTTATCAGACAATTTTTTTTAACGTCTGTTAAGTATATCAGGAGGCATTCACATAGAGATAAAATAATTCTCAAAGCCATCTTGGCAATTTGACTGTCTTCTAGTGACTCTTCCTACTACAAATCTAGCTTTTGCTAAGGCTGATAGAATAAATGCAAGAATAGCTGAAAGAGTAGAATCCCAAAATGTTGATGACTTAAGAAAATTATTAAAAACTTGGAATTGAAAAGTAAATGTACTATGTGATACTATTATAAAGGACAATCAAATCAGATGTGGTTGACTCTGGAAATTTTCAGTAATGTGGGTGTCTTTCACTTATCCATTTAATGTGATGGTTCTAAGTCATTTTTGAAATGTTTTTATGCAATCCAGATGAATGAGTGAAATAATAGGCTACATAAAATCCCAGATTCACAAAATCTCTCAAGTTTCTTAAAAATAACAAGGATAAACCTCTTTGTGAAATATAAAATCACATGCAGATGGAATTTGTAAATCCTTTGGCATATTTTGGAATTGTATGCTGCTGCTATGTATTAAAGTATTTTTATGAACTTAGTAAATCTTAGCATGCTCGTATTCAAAGCATGCTAGGTACCTTTAAATGTAAAAATTAATCTTAACTCTTCAAATATTTTGCAAGATAAAGATGCTAGAATCTATGCCACTTGCTTTGTAAGACCATTTCTTAATGGTTATTTGATTGAATGATAGTGTTCATTCAGCCTGAGGCTGTTCACACCTTAGGAATCTTTTCTTTGGGAACAGCTACTGAAGTTAATTCAGAGAACTAGTTTCTGATTTTCCACTGAAAGAATACAAGTTTTGAAGTTCTACATGCCCCCAATTTTAGATTACCTGATATTGAAATCTGTGAATTTATGTTAACATGTCTAGCTTGCATCCATTCCCTTCTGCCTCTTTGTTTCTAATTTTAAATATAGGATAATGTTTTCAATTTTATTTTATTTTGTGTACAGAAAAAGCTAGAACAAACTTTCAAACTTGCAGTTTAACATAAAAATTTACAAACCATGAGAAGAAAGACACTTGTTTGATGCTGGGATAAACATTGATTTTTCAGTCTCACACATGACTAACACTTGGCATGGTGGTTTACTGTGCAAACTTGAGTAAGTGTCTAAGCTTTTCTGATTCTGTAGTTCCTCTATTTAAGCTGAAGATTATTAACTCTTAGCTCCTCATGGTACCTTGAGGATTAAATGAAACAAAATAAAATAAATGCAGAATTGTTTCATTTTCCAAATCTTACAAGTATATTTTATCAAATATTTTATTTGTGTCACATTCCCCTCTGGCCTGTAGCTCTACTTTTCTTACTTTGAATAACTTAAATTATCATAATACTTCTCTGTGAAAGAAGCATGAACACACAAGTGCTATCTGTTTAAGAAAAAAAAATTCAAAAGTCACAATACAACTTTGGCAAGTTTATTCTTCAGATTTGGTATCTATCACTTTTTTAACTCAACAGCTATAATATATGATTGAAATATGCAGAAACACAGTGATGAAGTCATGAGTAAAGCAAAAGCAAACTTTTGGTTCTTACGGAAGCATCTGAACTCATGAAGAATATTCTTATTTGGGCTGGTGGAAGGCAGACTGGGTGTTTCTCTGTCTCATGGATGCAAAATGTTTCTCCATATGTGCTTGCATTCATTTTGACTTTTGTGGTAAAAACTGAGTAAAATAAAACAACAAAAATCATAAAACAATCAAAACCTGAGAAGAGTCAGAGCCAACCTTTCTTTTGATTCAGACAAAAGGGAGCTAGTATTCAGAGTTAGGTCAATATAAAATTGTGTGCCAGCATCTTCTTACAATCACTACTTTAGATCTTAGTAAATATGTGAAAAATATTCCTAAAGAACCACAGTATACTCAATGCAATTTCTTTAGCATATTATCTTGATTGTTGTAAGGCACACTGACTCTGGCAAATATCTATGTTGGTTCTTGCTCTTAGTTTTAAAAACACTCTAATAGGGAGATGGCAAGTCACACACCATTATCTGTCCTAGTAGTCACCCATTACCTGAAAGGGACAATTTCTGGAGCAGGATGCTAGTAATAGCCTTGAGATTCCTAGAGAACACAGTCATCAAATCTGAGCAGTAACCTGGGGTGCACCAATAGGCCTGCATTGAGTTTGTTAAGGCTGTCAGCTGCTTATGCTTCATTGGCAGCCTTACAGTTAGCCTGGAGTTTGAGAGTTTCAGAGTCTGGTATTTCTTTCTAGTATTTGAAATAATGTCATGTTATACTAAGAGGAAAAAAAGATTAAGACAGTCTGCATGTTGACCCATGATCTTCATATGTTAATGATCCACTAAGTTGAGTTTTTGCAGAAGAAAGGGCGTTAAAATTTTGATTTAGTTTGTTTTGAATTTTCCACCAGGGGTTTGATTTGCTTTTATAGCAAAGACTTCTACATATAACATTTACAAAAATGAGAAGCTGTTGGGTCATTAGTTCAGTAATTTAAACAGTGTATTTTCTGGGCTTAAGACGATTGAGGGGAAAATATTTACCTAAATCATTCACATAAATATTCTATAATGAATGCATATGCTTTCCCACATACGCCAGAAAGATTTCTCTTCACAAACTTGATGACAGTCTTGTTGTCAATAATCTGAATTCCTACCACAGTTCTGTTTGTGACTGCTTATGTGGAACTTAGTTTCCCAATCATCAATTTGTAGTCATTTTAATGTTACTTACTTTATTGAATTATTTTAAAAATTAGCTAAGTAATGTCTGTGAAACACATCTGTCTGTTCATCTGTTCATCCATCCACCCACGGATGGATGCATCTGTCTATCCACCTACTTACCTCCCTGCTTACACATATGAGATAGAAAAGG
The DNA here is from genome assembly GCA_004025045.1 of Sigmodon hispidus. NCBI lineage: Eukaryota > Metazoa > Chordata > Mammalia > Rodentia > Cricetidae > Sigmodon > Sigmodon hispidus. Next base: position 21,029 of record PVIH01017092.1, read on the forward strand.
TATGTGCTTATCTTATGACAGGAAATCTAGCAATTATATTTTCCTGTTAGAACAATAAACCAACTAAAGAAAGTTGTTTTGTACTTAATAATGTAAAAGTTAAAGTAGTATACATTCATAAACCTTGTGATAGAGCTCATTTCCAGCCCAAATAGAGATGATTCCAAAGCCACTTAATAATGATTTCTAGAAACCAAAAAGTGATGAAGAAAAAAATCAAATCTATATTCTTACTATTACTATAATCTTAACTCCCATTGTTACTGAGAGTATAAGTTTCAAGTGGTGGTTTTCTAAAAATATAAATGCAAAATTATTTTCAAAGAGTACAGTTGTGCATATCTAAAAATTACAAAGACATGGCAATGTCACAGTGGACAAAAATTCCTCCATTAATGGAAGTCTGATGAAGCATGACACATCAATCTGTCTGTATGCACACCACAAAACTCCCCTTTCATGTTAAAAGGTTGTCTCATGTTCAAGGGTTTTAAATGTCTGGCCATGATTATATAAATAAAATCATTGGTCAATGCATTAAAGAATCAAAAGAGGATATTTATTGGATGTCATTCCTGATATTAATAAAAGTGTAGCAAATATAGTCAGGAAATTTATGAACAAACAGAGTGTCACATTGACGGTATAATAGCAATAGAGTACCATAGCTGTGTATTCTCAACATTAGTGAGCTACATTCAAAAATACATTCTAAATATATGAATTTTCTTAGAGAGTAGGAGAGCATGAAAGATGAAGGATTTATAAAACAACAGAAAAATATTCTATTGATTTTAAGTTCTAAGCATAATTAGAAATCTTTAATTTCATCGTTGTATAATGATTTGGCATATAAAAGTATCAATTATCAGGGGATTTCCAAATTGTTTTGTAAAATTGTGGCTGCTTGAGTTGATATTTTGCATTCTTAAATGAGGAGTAACTATGTACAAAGAACATCATTCTTAAGCATTACACTTCATCAGAATTCATTAGAGGAGATCCGGAGGTTTCATCATTTTTTAAGAGTACATTAATAAAACCACCACACGCTTATTTTTAATACTGTGTATATGAATTATTCTGACAGTTGCAAAGCCAACATATCAATCCTGAAATTAAAAATGTAGTAGGACAAATTAGTGTGTTCCAGCAACCACGAGCCAAGCTGAACAATACAAGTACTTCCTAGAATTTAGCAGCATGCTCTCCTGCAGAGGAAAAATGACAGTGACCAATAAAGTGGGCCTAATTGACATTTGAATTAAAACTATGCAGTTCTAAATTGCAAATGCTGTTCCGTAGCCCTGCGGTTTATTGCTTATTATTTTTCCTGGGAGTTTCAAAGAAGTAAGCCTGTGTCTATGTCATTTCTTTCATATCCTTTTTGGAGACTCTTGATACAATTTTTACAGTGAAGACAATAAGAAAAGGGTAATGACAACCTCTTTTCGCAATCTAGCTCCCCTCTGTGCATGTGTAACAAACCATATTAAAAATATTTGGAATCAACGTGTGTTGCTAACTTACTGCTCCATGAAGTAATGCACCGCACTAGGTTGCATCAGTTCTCTAGGCCTAATCTAGCTTTCCCCAGTGGCTTCAGAGGCTCCAGGGGAGAGAAACTGTATCAGTTCCATTTATGAGTAGAAAGATAAATGGGTTTGCCCTTAATAAATGTAGAGGACTAGATGAAGAGCTCAGGACAACTGCTTTTTACTCCCTTAAGCAGCAAGACCTTTTTAATCCTCATTCCCTCCTCCACTAATTTTGCATGAACTGTGCTGTTAGCCACATAAAATGATGAATGCTTGAAATAGTCCAGTAAGGTTGAGCTAATGAGAATATTGTCATTAAAACTGTGCACTATAGCTAAGGGGTAGGAACAAAACTTCTGAGGACACTGAGGTGTTAGTTTTTCCCACTGCTGCTGATATAGCATTACATATTTAGTCTTTTTAAGTCTGAGAGTTTCCTTAGTCATGAAGAGACACTTTCTTCTCTGACAGAAGTTATGTTTTTGACTGCCTTTAGCCAGTTTTACCTACATCCAATGTCATACTAAGTTTCCTATATATCAGCTGTATTCCAGTGTGTCTCTTCAGTGCCATGCTATAAAATATACATGTGAGAACAGTAATTTATTATGAATAATTTTATAAGTTTTACATATTCTTGAGAAGAATAGGGGAAAGGATAAGTTATAAAGTGAAAATATTTTATGTATTGTTATGAAAAATCATATAACTTCCACAGCAGCAGTTTCTAACCCTCCATTTTAATCATCTAGGATAGATGAAAACATAATAGACAAAAATGAGTTGATTAGCAATAATTATTATCATCAGTTGTATCGTTTTATATGTTTCTTTTTTTGAATTTACAAAAAGCACCAATCATTGTACATCCTTTGGGCACAATTAAAGTAGTTAATTAAAAGTTTAGTATAGTAGGAGAGTTAGCTTTCTCTACTATAATAACTGCTTTCAGTTTCAAGTCATACTGGTGACAATTGGGCAGTAAGTTGAATTAATTTCTTTTTAAATCAGAGTAGATCTATAATAAGCAAAAATGCAACTCTAAATACCTGTTTATCTCTTTTTCTTTGGAGTCAATTTTTATTTTCTCATCCTAAAATACTCATTAGAGTTCATAGAAATAAATAAGTGAAAACTGGTATATACAATTATAATTTATAATGCATCAAAAAGAAGATTTTTAGTAACTGTATAGTCATATAATGAGAAAAAATGAGAGTCATGCTACATAGAACAAAAAAATCACATGGCTGAGTACATATCTTAGAGATCAATCCTCTATCACTTGTGGGGTTGGTGAAAATCTTTTCCCATTCTGTAGGCTGTCGTTTTGTCCTATTGACAGTGTCCTTGGCTTTACAGAAGCTTCTCAGTTTCAGGAGGTCCCAGTTAGTGATTCTTGTTCTTAGTATCTGTGTTTCCTGTATTATATTTAGGAAGTGGTCACCAGTGTCAATGTGTTGGAGAGTTTCTTTTCCTAATTCTATCCCCTTAATCTCCTTTTGTAATCTTATTGCTTTAGCTAAAATTTTAAGAATTATATTGAATAGATAAGGGGAGAGAGAACAGGATTGTCTTGTTCCTGATTTTAGTGGGATTGATTTGAGTTTCTTTCCATTAAGTTTGATGTTGGCGGTTGGCTTCCTGTAAATCGCCCTTATTATATTTAAATATTTTCCTTCTCTTGCTGATCTCTCCAGGACTTTTATGATAAAGGAATATTGGATTTTGTCAAAGGCTATCTCAGTGTCGAAGAATATAATGTTTTTTTTTCCTTCAATTTGTTTATATGATGAAAATATTTATGTTTTTTTTTGTGTGTTGAACTATCCCTGCATTTCTGCAATGAAGCCTACTTGATCATGGAGGATGATAATTTTTTATATGTTGTTGTATACAGTTTGTCAGAAATTTCATGAGAAATTTAGCATCAATATTCATGAGGGAAATTGGTCTGTAACTCTCCTTGTTTGTTGGTTCTTTGAGTGGCTTGGGTATTAAGGTACTTGTGGCCTCATAAAAAGAGTTTGACAATATTCATTCAGTCTCTACTGTGTGGCGAGCTGTCTTTATTTTGGGGGAACAAATCTATTTGGTGTTCTGTAAGCTTCTTGTATCTTTATAGGAATTTTCTTCTTTAGGTTGGGAAAGTTTTCTTCTATGATTTTATTGAATACATTATCTGTGCCTTCGATCTGGAATTGTTCTCCTTTTTCTATTCCTATTATTCTCAGTTTAGGTCTTTTCATGTTGTCCAAGATTTCCTGAACATTTTCTGTCATGGCTTCTTTGGTTTTAGTATTTTCTTTGACTCATGTATCTATTTCTGCTAATGAGTCTTTCACTACAGAGATTCTCTCTTCCATCTCTTGGATTCTGTTGGTTTTGCTTGTACCTGTAGTTCCAGCTCTTTTCTTCAGATTTTTTATTTCCAACTTTGCCTCATTTTGTGACTTTTTAATTACTTCCATTTCAACTTTTAATTCCTGGAATGTTTCTTTCATTTTGTGGTTTACTTTTCCTTGGTTTTCTTTCCAAGATTTGTTCATCTCTTCCAATTTTTTGTTTGTATTTTCTTCTATTTCTTTAAGGGCATTTTTTATATCCTCTTTGCAGGCTCCAATAATCTTCACAACGGTGTTTGTGCTGTTGGTTCCCTCTGTTTCCTCTTCACTGTTCTGTTCAGGTATTGTAATTGTAGAACCATCAATTTCTTCTGGTGTTGCCTTATTGTTCTTTGTATTGTTATATGTATTATTAAACAGTCATCTTCCCATGGCTTCAGTGGTTCACAATTAGACAATTCCCAGTCATCTGTGGCTAGAGGGCTTGTGTCTCCTGTGTGCTCTGAGCAAGTGGTTTGTTTGGTCTCTGACTCAGCACTGAACAAGGAGTTAAGTTTCCAAGTCCTCAGTCCTTGTATGATGATGCAGTTCACCCTAGATAAAGGGACCCAGCCAGGTAATGTCTCTTCTTTTAGGGGTTAAAGGTGGGGGCTCCTCACAGCTTAAGCCTAGGGCCTGTCTGCTGGCATGAATTTGTGATCAGATCCTTGGGTGAGACCCCAATCCTGAGGAGCAGTGACCACTTTTTAAATATAATACCAGTAGCAAAGACATTAAGAACAACAATCAATAAGTGGGACCTCCTGAACCTGAGAAACTTCTGTAAGGCCAAGGGAACAGTCAATAAGTCAAAATGACAGCCTACAAAATGAGGAAAGGTTTTTAACAACCCTACAAGTGACCAAGGAATGATCTCTAAAATATATAGAGAATTCAAGAAACTATAGCCCAAAAACTTAAATAATCCAATCAAAAAATGGGGTTCAGAACTAAAAAAAAAGGGAATTCTCAGCAGAAGAATTAAAAATGGTTGAAAGGCACATGAAAAAGTGCTCAACATCTTTAGCTATCACAGAAATGCAAATCAAAACAACTTTGAGATACCACCTGTCAGAATGATCAAGAGTAAAAACGTAGATGACAGCCTATGCTTGAGAGAATGTGGAGCAAGGGGAACATTCTTCCATTGTTGGTGAGAGTAAACTTGTTCAGCAACTCTGGAATGCAGTATGGTAGTTTCTCAGAAAACTGGGAATCAATCTCCCTAAGGATTCAGCAATACCACTCTTAGGCATATACCCTAAAAATGCACAGTCACACCCCAAAAGCATTAGCTCAACTATGTTCATAGCAGCATTATTCATAGTAGCAAGAACCTAGAAACAACCTAGATATCCCTCAACTGAGGAAAGGCATAGATACACAGTCTAATCCATCCTCCCGAGGCTCCACATACTGCCTATGTCAGTGGATAGTTGCCTATCCTTGGAGGGCTTAGTTCCTTTTCTGATGATTCCCAGGTAGCTATTCTTGATTCAGTGAGTTCTCCAGAGCTCCAGTCAGCCATCACTCTGAGAATTTTTTTTCACAGTCTCTATATCCTTGCTAATATAGTCTCTTTGCTCACTATCACCTAGACCAGGGTTTTAGCCCAGTGGTCAGCCGTGTATCTTTGCCTCTATCACTATTCATTGTTGGATGTAAGTAAGTTCTATGATGGCACTTAATTTAGTTATTCATTTTATTATGGGGGGAATCCCTGTTTAGACAACACCTTCACTATTGGTTGAAGACCTAGGCAGGAACATCCTGTGAATTCTTGTAGGTTTCCTTATCACCCAGTCTTTTCCAACCCTATATCTACTTCCTCTTTTAAGATTTCCATCACTTTATTTCTCTCCCTCCTTGTTATTTCACTCTCTCCATCATCTTCTCTCGTGATTTGTTCCTACCTCTTCGCGGTTGAAACCTCTTATGCTCCCAATTAGCTAAGGAGATCTTCTCTATTTTCTTTTTCTAGAGGACTCCCAGGATGTCTCTCTTAAGTTCCATCAGATCTCAAGTTGTTCAGTGGTTGTGGTTTGCATTTTGGGTGTTCTTTGTTTTTTTTGTTTAAAGTCCACTAATGAGTGAGTACATTCCCTTCTTATCTTTCTGGGTTTGTGATACCTCGATAGGAGGATATTCTCCAAATTCATCCATTTGTCTGCAATTTCTAGGATGCCAATTTTTTTCACTGCTGAGTAGTACTCCATTGTATAGATATACTACCGTTTGTTAGTCCATTCTTTAGTTAAGGGGTATGTAGGCATTTCAATTCAGTCATATCTATATTTTCTTCATGATAGAACATTATCACCAACAAAATAGAAATAGCATCATCTACAGTTTTAAAATTGTTTGCCTTTCCAGGATTTGTTTATGCTTCCTGTTTTTGCTGATGTCAATTAGACTTCAAACGTTTGATTAACTTATCAATTCTGTCACTAACTGTTCATCTTATGGAATGTATAATTTTTTGTAATGGTTGATAGATGAAATTGATTTTCATTTTTAATCAATAATTAATCAATTAAGAGGCACCAATTATATACATATACTAATATATTCTAAAGGTAGTTCTTAAACTATGTATATAAGGAAATGTTCAGTAAAGTAAGTAATTCTATTATTTATCTACCTCAAGCCTTTACTAATCTCATATTCAGACTTAATTGTATGAGTGGACTGAGTTTTAGCCAGAAATTCCATATAATAATATGCAAAGCTCAATGGTACTCAAGAGAGAGGGATGGAATCAGTGGTTGCATTCTAAGACACAGCTAAGTAGGAATGAGAATTTTTGGTGTTACATATATATATATAAACTGCTTTTTTATTGCTGTGATTAAACATAATGACCAAGTTATCCTATAGAAGGATGGGTTTGTTTGGCTCATGGTTCCAAAAGGACAATTGCCCATGATGTCAGGTTGGAGGCAGCAGGTTGCAAGCAGCAGGAAAGGAAGCTAAGAGCCCACATTTTGAACCGCCAACAGAAAGCTAAGAGAGCACCCTGGAAAAGGCATTATTATTCTGAAAATTGTAAGATCATCTCAGTCCCTAGTGATCTTCCTCCAACACGGCCAGATCTCCTAAAACTCCTCAATTAGCCATCAAGTAAGGAAGAAATATTTAAATAGCCAAGACTTATTGGTGGCATCTCATTCAAATGACCACAATACATATGATTTTATTGTCTTCATGAATGAGTTAATAAGAATTGTAATTGATAAATTGTTTATCAATGCTAGAACATATTTCATACAAGCAAAAATAAAATATTTTTAAAAGTCTATTTTAATAAATCACAATATATAACATAAATAACAATGTATATGATTTGTTTTGTATCTAGTCTAATACATAAAAATTTCTACAAATTATCTAATATTCAAAATACAAAGGGTTTGTAATTTATATAAAGAAATGCCTGGAATAACAAGAATTTTCAGTCAGTTAAAACTCTTTCACTGAGCCTGGGGAATTGAGATATATACCCTACATGGTAGAAGGAGAGGCTTAATATCTGTAAATTGTCCTCTGACTTTTACAAGCACTCCATGTAGTGCACACAAATACAGAGAGGGAGAGAGAGATAGAGAGAAGCAATAAATACATTTAATAATTTAAAAAGGAAAGGAAATACCATAAGTATCATCAAGCTTTTAAGTCTAATTAAAAATCTGGCAGTGATAGATTTTTAATATTTTCTCATAAACTAGTGAATGAATCATATAGCTTTAACATAAACACATACTGAGTGACAAGATATAAACTAAGTCAGGGTAAAATGAATTTTACTGATGAACATGATAGCTGTTTTTTCATGGATCATGTTACTAGTAAATCATAGAGCTTTAGACATCACTGGAGAGTTTCATTTCGTAATTTCCAAGAAGACTGTTATTTTGAACCAAGTTGGTCAATAAGGTTTCTCATCTCTGTTATATTTTATGTGTATTGAATTCTAGTTAGGGTGCTGTGGTCTCTACTAGTGATGATAAAGTGGTTGATGAGTGTGGTGATGGTATTGGTGATGCTTGAGACCGTAGTAAATAGGACAATCTATTGAGAATGTGTTTTACATTCAACTGAAAAAAATGTGCTTCTAAAAACACAAATTCTCTTAACTTAATATATGTACTAGCAGTTAATGTATGCAGAAAGAATTAAAAATAGATTCTAATCAGAAACATAATTTATTTATTTTTTTAGTAAACAGAAATTTTATGAACAAATGCATTGATAGACAAACCAATATTTGGAGTGTTGAGCCTAGTCTATTGCCCAGTTCATGCAATATCTGGATCAGAACAGATGTATTTAACATAAAATGATACAAATAATGAAAAAAACTGATTTTGCAGGCAATATTTTTCTTTCTTTTATTTTTTTATGAAGAAAAAACCAGGAGGATGTTACTTTTTGGTATTCATAGAAAAACCAAATTGTTCATCTTTAATGTAGCATCTACATTTCCAAAACAGTTGAACAGTAGTTATCATAAACCACTTACTGGAAAACGAGAAGAAAAATAGAAAAAAATAATTCAAACAATTTAAAATTTTATTTATTTATTTAATTTTTAAAGTTTTTTCATTTATTGATACTGCAATATAATTATATCAATTCTCTTTTCTATTCCATAACTCCAAATGCTCCCATATACCACTCACTGCTCACTTTAAAATTCATCCTATATATATATTTCAAACATATACATATACACACATACATAAATACAGCATGCTAAGTTTGTGTAGTATTACTTTTCATGGGCAACTTATTGTTATGTTATTCCATGGAGAAGATTATTAGCATTCCTTGGTTGCCTATAGTTTTTATGTATGGTTGTGGTCATTGGGGCATTCGCTTGATCACATTGACATGTCTACCATTGTTATCCTTGCTCATCTCATGTATAACTGTCTTAGTTATGGGTTCTATTGCTGTGAAGAGACATCATGACCATTACAACTCTTATAAAGAAAAATGTTTAATTGAGTGGCTTACAATTCAGTGTTTCAGTTCATTAACATCATGGTGGGACATAGCAGTATGTAGGCAGACATGGTCCTGGAGAGATTGCTCAGATTTCTATATCTTTTGAAGGCAACAGGACGTGATATCAGACACTGGTTGATATATGAGACCAAAAAGCCAACCTCCACAGTGATATATTTCTTCCAACAAAACCACACCTATTCCAATAAGGCTTTACCTCCTAATGTGTCACTCCCTTTAGGGGCTATTTTCTTTCAAACCACCACAATGGGATATTGCAGAAAACTACAACCAATCAAAATAGCCATGTGTGGAGCCCAGTCCAATGGATATATCTACAAAACACTCCCACAATTAAGGCTCTGGGAACATTGCAGAGGAGGTGATGGAGAGATTGTAATAGCCAAAGTATTATGGTGTTTGCTGTGAAATTATGCATTTTAAAGATTGACATTTCTTAGATGACCACTATATGACTGTAAACAACAGAATTATTAGTGGTTACTTAGAAACTCCAATATCCAGAAACTGGTACATTTTAATTTTCTAAATTTAAAATTTCTAGAATTAAAAGTTCTCTTCACTGGCTGATATCTGCAGAAATATAAGCATGGAAATAAGCATTTAGAACAAATTCAAGTATTAATAAGTTATTTCTTTTGACTTTGAATCACTCACAAATTTTTAAAGAATTGTGTCTATGTCTTAATATGTTACATATTTAATAAAACCTGGAATATCAAGAGAGAAACCCACAGTAAAAAACTAGGCAGACATAGCTCCTAGAGTTCTGGATCTCCGGCTTTAGGCGAAATATCTGGGCTCCAATGGCAGTGGTTAATAACATAGCACTGGGGGTTCTGGATCTTTGAGTACAAGGACAAACAGTTGGTCTTCAATGGCACACACTTTTAATCACAGCACAGGAAAGCTAAGAATGGTGACCTTCACCTTTAATCCCATACCTCCAGAGACACAGATCTTTCTGTGTTTCTGTGAGTTCAAGGCTAACTACCAAATAGAGTAGCTCACGCCTTTAATCCTAACCTGTATGGAATACAGCTGAATGAGAAGAGTATTTAAGGCAGGTTTAAGAAAACAGCAGCAATTAGAAGTGACCAGGAGTGAGGCTGAGGTAGCTGGAAGATAGCTGGGTGAGATTTGACTGGTGTTTCTTCTTTCTGCTATTTCCGCCTTTCTATGATATCTGGCTCTGAGTCTCTTTCACTGCAATCAGAATTCATGCTATGTGTATGTATGTGTGTGTGTGTGTGTGTGTGTGTGTGTGTGTGTGTGTGTTGTGCCTTATGTACATGCTCATGGATACATGTGTGGAAGCAGATACCAGTAATGAGTTTCTTCTTCTATTGATTTTGCCTTAGTCTTTAGATAAAGTCTCTCATTGAAGTTAGTGTTCAACCATTGACTTGATTATCAGGTCATTGAGCCCTTGGGACCATCCTGTCTCAACCTATCAATGTTGAGATTACAGTTACTATCAAGTTCACATGTTTAAATAGATGATTAGTGTCCTGCTTAATTTTTAGTCAGCATGACATAAGCCAGAGTCTTCTAAGTAGGAGAGTTTTAACTGGAAACATGATTCCATAAGATTGACCCATAGCACATATTATAGTATATTTTCTAGATTCAAATTTTACATCCCCACTGTGGAAAATATTACCTCAGAACTAGTAGTCATGCATTGTATAAGAAAGTTGGTTATGCATACCAGTGAGTGAAAGTCAGAAAGCTCCATCCTTTCATGGCATTTCCTTTTATTTCTTACTTCATGTTCTTTTTTCCAGTTCCTGCTTTTATTTCCCTGGATGATAGGCTAGAAGCTGTAAGGTGAAATACACCTTTATTCCCCAAGTTGCTTTTGGGCTTGGCATTTGTCACAGCAACAGAAGCAAAACTAGGACACGAGATTCATATACAAGCCCTCATGCTTTACATCAAACATGATATCTTTGAAACGCTCTCCCTAGTTCCCTCCCACACAGTAGACTATTGCTACTTGTTTTTTTTTATATAGGACCATTATAATTAGAGCTATTTAAGTTTAAGTAGAACAATTACATTAAACAGAATTACATGCATGGTATTGAGTTTTATTAATGCTAATTTTAGCTTCTATACCATTCTTAGAAAAATTAAAACTCTTATTTGAAGAGATATTATTCAGATGATACTAAATAAGGTTTTTCTAATTGTTAATTTATTTAGACAAATGAAGGTGGAAAAATGTTCTAATATTCTTTTCAAATACATAATTATTCAGTTATTCCCAGTGAACTTGACTTAGTTATCCCTGAGCAGAGGAAGGTGTTAAGTGCATGTAAATTAGTCACAAATATAAAATAATATAGATAAAGAAGTGTGATAAATCCTAATCTGTGAGGCATTTTGAAATTTAATATTAGTATAAGTTTATTTGGAATTAAATAAGAAATTTGCCTATTCTATCTTTTCAGTTTTGATATCACAATATCCTCTATCAGTATGATTACACAACTATTGTAACAATTTGTCTCTATTAACAAAACTAAGGAGTAACTTAGTAAAGAGTACTTCATTGTTTTCTAGAAGCATTTTTTTATACAGTGACAGATTTTCTCTGTAAAGGATGTCAATTTTCCAATTTTTCCAAGATGGAACAGCAGAGACAGGCTCCACTTAAATTGGACAAAAGTCCTGGATACAAAAAAGTATCTTGTCAAGATATAGAGAACTGCATAACAAAGGACAGTGATCTCTAAGGGATAAGATATAAATTAGATAAACTTTGAAATCTTTGGTTTCTGGAGTACAAAGCAATAAAAGAGAATCTAGGTAGAGCCCTTACATATTGCTAAAATGAGATAGAGATCTAAGAATTAAGGGACATCAAGGTAGTTAGTCTAAATAGGATAGCATATAGAAGGGTAGTATGTTGCATGGCAGATTTCCTGCATGAAGAGATTGTGCCCTGTAAGTATTTCAGTTGTATATTAGATTTGCCCTAATTAGTGCTACCATGAGCATTCTTCCAGTTTCATTTATGATAATTTTGTGTGCATAATATATTTATGTATGTGTACATAATATGAGTCTATGTGTAAGAGCATGTGAGGAAGTATACTTAGATGCCCTAGGTTGCCTTTTACCTTTTGCAAATAATGTCTTGTTTCTTTGTTAGTTTGTTTGCTTGAAAATTTTTCCTTGCTTTTTGTTTTCTGTTGGTTTTTCTTTTTTTGGTTTGTTTTGATTATGTCAGCAGTAGTTGACTAGATGGTCAATGAGCTTCTTGGGATGATCTTGTCTCTACCTCAGAAATAGAAGAGTCTTGTCTTAGTTACGTATACAATGCAGATGCTAACTTCCAGTGTGAGGCCATGATTCCTATTCACTTCAAATTGATAAATGTTTGCTTCCTCACTTGTTCCAACTGCCACATTTCTGTGCTTTCAGTATTTCTTTGTGTAGTCTGGACAGTCATATTCTTTGTCAACTGAGATTTAAGTCTATTGCATAATAGATGGATAATTGGTAATAGTTTTAAAAATATGTTGTGCTGCTATGAGCTGTGTCTGAATTAGAGGTAGGTAAGTCACTATTCTTCATGAAAACAGCTTCCCATAGATTCTCACTAAGCAGGCAACAGCACTGACAACAGAGGGCAGAAGTAACTACAGCTTTACATCTTACAAATGAATTTCACAATCATACATGGGTGGATTTCTGCTGAGCAAAAACTCAGAGTTTCAATGTTGTGCAACTATTTTGGCATGCAAAAATCTTGACAAAAACATGCAGTAGATTTATGTGCATATGATTTTGTTGAATAAGGAGGTAGGTAACTTATGTCCTGATATTTCCCTATAAGAACATTAAAGATTCTGATCACATAGTATCAAAAATATTGTTCTAAACAGTAGTAAAAAATGCTAGAATATCTTAAAAACAAGTTCTGTAAGTTACAGTAACTTTTAAAGCAACTAGGAAACAGAAATTTTCTGCTTATCACAGGATAAAAGCTTTGTGTTATGGTGTCTAATTGTTGTTCATATTCTGGAACATTTGGATCTTCTTGCACACATTTCATGCCTCTAGTGTCCATACTTCCATTTATTATTACACATTCATCACTGTAATTTAAGAAATAAAATTCAGCTTTTATAATCAGACTCTCAGCTAAATGAGAAGAGGCAACATGTCTGTTTACACCTCAGTGAATCACTAATACCTAAAGCACATTTGTTGAAGGAAGGTTTGTGAAGAAGAAAGAGATCAAAAGCATTAGCAGATGAAAGATTAGTGAGACGACTAGAAGATCACAAATAATGGATATATCAGAGGCTACAGCAGATAAAACTATGCAATTCTCCCTAAAATAGAAAAAGAAAACTAAAAAAAGGTTATTCCATGATGTGGGAATGTGTTTGTGTACACTGTGAATTGTTACTGGATAATAAATTAATTGTTTTCTCCTATGGCAAGAAATCTTAGAAGCAGGCAGGAAACCCAAGCATAGATAAAGAGAAAAAAGAGTAGAGTTGAGAGACTCAATCCAGCTACCCAAGAATCCACATGTAAAAGATACACAGGTAAGCCATGAGCCAATGTAACACAGACTAATGAGAATGAGTTGAGTTAGGATGCAAGAGCTAGTTAGAAATATGCCTGAGCCATAGGCCAAGCAGCATGAAATTAATATAAGCCTTTGTGTGATTATTTGGAACAAAGCAGCAGTATGGCTGCAAGCAGCTCAGAACCTCAGGACTAGGCCAGAAAGAATGGGCAAGAAACTGCATACTTACAATTCCCTTCTCTATTGAGTTATACTAACACACTATACAATACACCAAATGGCAGTAACTAAGGAGCATCTAGCTTCTGTCATAATACCTTCAAAAAACTAAAACAATTACTTATTCTAACTTCCTCTTCATCATTTAAATTACAACCTTTGATTTTGTTTCTGTGACAATTACTATATGATAAACACTTAATTATATTTATGTACATTGATAGCAACAAGGTTCAACTTTCCAACTAAGCCTAAAATATCTGAAGATCTTGCATTTATGCTGCATGCTACCTTAAGCCATATAATTTATCTTCCCTTTGCAGCTACTATTATTGATCTGGTACATGTATCCAACATTTGTTCAAACACCTGTTTAGAAAAAATACAGTATGTTTATGTAGTCAGAACTTTCTCTATCCTATCCAGCTGATTTCTCAGGCATTTAGTCCCAAATAATTACACAAAGGCTTATATTAATTATAAACATTTGGGCTTATGGCTTAGGCTTATTACTTGTTAACTTTTACTCTTAAACTAACCCACAATTCTTAACCATGTTTAGTCACATGGCTTAGTATCTTTTTCTCAGTGTAGCATTCTTATTTTACTTTCTCTGCGTATTGCTGGCCTCTGTTCTGTTTTTCCTCTTTCCAGAATTCTCTTTGTCTTGTCTCCCCACCTATACTTTCTGACTGCCTTGCTTCTGGCCAATCAGCATTTAATAAGCTAATATTTACAGTGATAAATATTTACAGTGTACAAGATCATAATCTCACAGCAAATTTCTGTTAAAATTTCTATTTTTAAATACAAACATATTTAAAAGCATTTCTTAAAATAATACTATTATAAAGGAAACACCCAAAGCTTATTTAGAATCATGTCAATGATTTCAAGTAATAAATTAGCTCCTGTTATAAATTTTCAGATATCTTTCTATACTCCTTAATAGGAAAGGTGACTGTTAATAAAACTAAACCCAAATTACACCATATTTTCAATATGGCGAGGAAAAATCTCCTAGGACTCTGGAATGACAGCTTAGGTATGAATGGATAAATGTGTCTTCTAAAGCTGAGATTACCCCCAACCAGATTTCGGCTTTATGATTTATTAGCATAGTACCCTTAGAGAAATTACTTAACCAATCTTTACTATATATGTCTATTTAAAAAAATAAGCACAACAATAATGTTAATCTCTCAGGTTGACTTAGTGAACAATGCATGAATCAATACATATTTGAAGAATTTAGGACAATGGTTAGTACAAAGCAAGAGTGTGGGTAAATGATAACTATAAACATCAATGTTAATTGTCTATAGAGTGAGAATTATGCTAAACAGTAACATGCATAAATGAACTTGCATTATGTTGGTTGGGTAAAACAATAAATATGGAAAAAATAACAAAATATTTGACTAGTTTCTTTCCTATCTGCTTTTATATCAAAGTACATTTACCTGGACTTAAGAGAACACAGTCATTTAATAGCATGTGTTTTGGCACAATTAATATATTCTATCTTTTACTTATAATAAAAACTTTAAACCGGATAAGTGGGTGACATCTCACAGAGTGGGCCTTAACTCAAATAAGGTATTGGTTGGTTACTCCCACAAGCTTCGTACTACAGTTACTCTAGCATATCTAATAGACAGCATAGCATTATAGATAAAGGGTTGATGGGTCTGTTTCTATTTAATAGTATCCAGAGTATGTTTCTGTACAAAAGACTAAAACAAAGGTGTGAAGCCTCTATATATGCAATAGCTCCACTTCTCCATGTTCAATGAGTTGTATAGTTGTTCTCTTCAGCAACGTGGTATTGCTGTCAGGTTGTGAGAGTGATCTATTACCTTGAAAACAGCCTGGGTGCTAACACCTTAACTAGATATAACCCAATATTAATACTGGAAGCTTTGTTGTCAAGAGATGATCAGTTGGGAATTCAGTCTCTCCTGTTATTTGAATATTTCATGTAGTCAGCACTATTTGTGGGTGCCCAAGAAAATGAGACTAGATAGCTTATCGACATAAGGAAAAACCAAATAATATTGGTCTAAAGGAGAAAAAATGTGAAGCAATAAAATGATTCCTAATAATATTTTGCTATTTGGATAAGTCAGTGTCTTATTCAACTATCACAGAAGATTCCTCTCACCGCACATGGGAAAAATAGACATCCATAGCCAGATATTACACAGAGACTTTAACATCTTGAAATACTAAGTCCAAAATTAAATGCCTCCATTAAATCCCTCCCCTCAGTGATAGGAGAATCTCATGGAAGGGGAAAGAAAGAGTGTTAATAGCCAGAGGGAAGGAGTACAAGAAAATTATCAACATGAGAAAGTATCATATATACTATTAGTGGTTCAAACAGCATGCCCATGGCCTGCTAGAATCTGTATCAGATTTTCTGCATATATATTATGGCTTCCACGTTGATGTTTTTATAGGATTCCTCCCTAGCACAAAGTTGTCTCTGATTCTTATGCCTTCTCTTGGTCTCATTTCCTTCTGTGGATTAACTGTACTGTGATAATTTATGTTTTATTAGATTTGTATTTTGTTACATTAAAAATATAGATGATTGAAAACCTAGTCAGTAGTGTTATTATAAAAAGAATAAGAGTAAAATAAAACTATGAACTGTATTGTCTTATTTAAAGGCTTGTTGAGACAGCAAAACAAAACATTACCTAGAAAAAAATTCTTCATACTTTGTGAAAAATCACAAATTCATTGTTTCTTTGTGAAACTTAGTAGCCTATTTAAGAGATACTTCCTAATTGTGTTGTTTAAAAGTAGCAATGAATCACTTAGCTTACCTTTAGGGGTGTGTATCAGTGGTGTTCATAGTAACACCATCAGTAAAACTACAATTTTATTTGAGTTCCATCAATATTTGTAGCCAGAAACATATTCATGAAATAACTCTTACAACCTCTTAGCAACCCTTTCAGGCTTTGATTATTCTCTAAGAATTGACCAGTGTTTAAGTAACAGAAATGTTTTAATGAATCTCTAACAAGTGTCATGTATTCAAATTAGATTCATTTTATTACTCTCTAAGAATTGACCAGTGTTTAAGTAACAGAAATGTTTTAATGAATCTCTAACAAGTGTCATGTATTCAAATTAGATTCATATAGCCATTCATTTTTAGGCTTTACCATTGGACTACTAAAGATGTGTGGTCCCCTTGATGCCTCCCTCATGGAATTAAAACCAGTCTTATTTAGTACTACTCAAGCTATATTCATGGGAGCTCATTATATGCTGTTTCCTTTAGAGCAGTATTTCTATCTGAGCCTTCAGGTAGCAGGCAGCTTGAATGAGGAAGTTAAATATTGCTGGCTTCCCTGCTGGAACTCCGTATGGCTTTCTACAGTATATGGGATAAGTCATTAGGGGACATTACACTCTCAGTTGTGCTCTTATAATAGTTGGAGCAATTACTTTAGTAGCAAACATGGACTAATCATTTTGAAATCCCAGTTTAAGTCCACAACCTTTCTGAGTCACACAAGCACTAAAATGACCACTAGAGATTCATGCCTCAGTGCTGGGTGACAGCCCAAAGCCTAGCATTGCTGGTAAATATTACAGAACCACAAATGTATAAATATGCTTTCCTTTACTTACCTACTCTAAAGGTGCCTGAGGTACAGGTAGCATTAAATGAACATTAAAAGTGTGTGTGTGTGTGTGTGTGTGTGTGTGTGTGTGTGTGTGCATGTGTGTGTTTGTGCATGTGCAAAGGTATGTATGTGTTATGAACAAATTTGTGTGCAAGTGCTTAGCCATGCATGGCATTTAGGAGAAAATATCTCTACAATCCCTTATAAAAGTTACTCCAAATTTGAAAGGACAATCCTTATTCTTGAAGACTAATCAACGGTAAATAGAGAGCCAGGTGCAGTAGCTAGTTCTGATGGGACTCATTACTCATGGTTCTTCACTTATTATACATTTCATTTGCTTTATGAACTTGTCAGAGTATAACATATAGAATAATAACTTCAGCACTTAATATTATAATACATAATACTGAACACCAATGCTTAGGTTATTTATAAGCACATCAATATTATGCTCCACTCCCTCTCCCTACATTTTGAACCTGTCATAGTAAGTGCTGATATAACATAAGGGAAACAGAAAGGAGTAAATATGCAGGTAGTTTAAGCATGCATGTCTATTGTCTGTCCACAAGCAAATAAGTCTTATCTAAAGCACTGAAATGAGAACTGGAAAGTTATCCACCAATTCATCCAGTCCTTCAGAAGAGTCCCAGCCTCAGCTGTCAAATAAAATACACTTGTTTGTGTGGTCTTCAAATGTGAGTTTGAAGAGTTTCATTATACATCTCTAAGGTAGAATTCTTCACAAAAATCCGTGACAGTTTAGGTAAGCACAGAAAATATGCTTCTTTTCTTTCAGTTAGGTCTCATTTCTCCTAAACAAAATTTAATTATATACATTCAGTTCTACATAATTTTGCTCTTTAATCTTTCTTAAACTATTCTATCTCACAGCAGCATAAGCATCCTTGGAGCACCCTGTATTTCCTTATCACTCTAGTCTCAGTAGTGCCAAGCACATTCTTTGGCACATTTTGAACACACAGTAAATCTTTTCTGGGTGAATGCTTTTTTTATGCATATAAACTAGGAACTATATCTAATTGGATAACCTGTGGAGTTTATCTAATTTTGAAATGCTAATTTCTAGGCTAATTCTTATTCACATTTGGCGTTTCAGATAGTGCCTATTTAAAAGAGGAAAGGAAAAACTGCTTCTTTCTAGGGTCATTTGATTTTACAATCTGCTTCCTCCTGAAACAATGAAGTGGGAAATCTTTTTATTTACTGGGTTTTCTAAATGCTAAATCCTTGCATACATTTGAAGTTAATATGAATCACCCTCTTTGGGAGAAGAGGCTATTATTCCAACTGTGCTAAGGGGTGCAATATCAAGTTACTCGTTCAGTTAGTGCTTTGTAAGGTATTCTGTTATTGGCTGGATCTCGATGCCTCAGAGTTAATGGCAAACTGAATGTCATCCAGTTCACAAGCTTCTAATCATGACCGGCTGGTGTTTATAGGTCTTATGCCAATAAAGGCATCCAAAAATGACAAATGTAACTGGATCAGAGAGCATTTGGCTCCAATCCACTGCCAATTAGAAATGAAATGATAGATTCTAGATCTTTTTTCCCCTGAGTTGGTATGTATGAAATTTCAATCTACACAATCTCTACAATGTAAAAAGAGCCAAGGGCTGGGTGTCATTTGAAAACTCATTCACAAAGAGAAGCAACTAGATTTTCTTATTTTTTAGATTTCCAATTGGCTCCCACTCACGTATCCATCCTCTTCAAATCCTAATATCTTTCTAATAAAAAGAGACTCGTGTAAAGAACAGGAAAGTTATTTGAGATTGATTTCCAAAGACACAACATGAAGAAAAATGAATGAAAGAAATGAGCTTTTTATGAATCATGATGACACAGGACAAATCTTGGGGAATCTCTTAAATCTTCCCTTTATCTTCCTGACTAGTTAGAAGTTATTATTATGTTTGAACACTGTGCTCATTGCTAAACATAGTACTTTGTGGTATAGAGGGGCACTTACAGAATAAAAGACATGGTCTCTTTCCCAGCAGAACAAATGATGAGATTTGAAAGAGCCAAGGGAAGCATTTTAAATACTGCCTAATCAATGAGCATAGATTCATATTTGGCATTAGGAAATGAATGCAAATGGACTTCTTAGTGAACAGAAGATGAATCAATCACAGGAGGTTCCTGAATACCTACTGAATTCAAGGGAAGCAGAATGAAACTTAGGTTGCATAAAAATTTCTTCAAATAGAGGGCAGAACTAGTCTCAGAGTATCCTGTCATTTACCTGCCTTACTAATCCCTAAACAGTAATCCAACTGGCTTTTCAAAAATGCAAATCAAAGACATTTTTCTCAAAACTGTGCACTGTTTACTTGTCCTTAAGTAAATTTTAAGCTTTTTAGCATCTTTCTCTCTCTCCAACAACCTGATGACTTAAAATGTTTATTTTATATTCATATTACTACTATCCATTTTAATATTTCTAACTCAATCATTCATTAATTTATTCTACACAAATTGGTTGAGTACCTATATAGTGAAAGGCAGTTTTTTGAATGATAAACATATAACAGAAGGAAAAGAAGATTTTGGAAACCTCTTTATCCACATTTTAGATCACATCCAAGTGGGCAGAGAGAGAAGATAAGCCAAAACAAGTAGGTAAAACTTTTAAAGTGCCAGATGCTGGTAACATGTGGGTAGTGAACACATGGAAGAAACATGCAGAACATCAGCAGGAAAGGGTTAAAATGGAAAATCAAGCTTTGTTGAAGATTTGTCAATTGAAGAAAAAATTAAAGAGCTAGACATGCAAGACTTGGAGTGATCCAGTTTGGTGTGCTTAAACTCAAACTGCAAATTCAAACCCTCTGGGCCAAGAACATTTTTCATGTATCTAAGAAAGAATAAGGGCCCAACGTGGCTGGAGGTTCATGAGTGAGAGGAAGAATAGCAATTGAAAGAGGAGAGGCTTTGGTTTATATTCCTAGTGAACTGTGAAGCCATCAGAGGTTTTAAATATGGCAATGATGTTTACTGTACTTTCTTTCTAAAACTTAGTATTATTTTGACTTTTAGAAAAAGGTATTATTTATTATTTATATGAAATAAATTTCCTGATTCAGCTATTTTAATGTAGAACCCTAATGTGGAAAAATATATGCAAGGGGCAAACTGCAACAGCAGAGAAGGAATGAGACCTTTGAAATTCAGACCCCGTCCAGAGGTGAGCAGATTCCGGCACCTAGAACACCTGTGGGGATCATTACTGTCAGGGTCAATCCCTACAATCTGATCTTAGCTCTCCCTAGCAGAGAGGAGCTAGGGTTTGGCTGTGAGGGGCTCCTCCAGCCACACCTAAAAGAGGGGACCATGCACAGCTGAGCCATGCTGCCAGGGCAAATTACATCATCAGAGAAGGAATGAGCATTTGAAATTCAGAAACCTGTCCAGAGCAGAGTCAGAGATCAAGCAGACACATTGCTCAGGGGAGACAGGAGACACACAAATACTCTTGTCACAACTGACAAGGAGCTGCTTAATCATGAACCACTGAAGCCATGGGCAGATACCAGTGCCAAAATACATATAATAATATAAAGAAAAAGGCAATACCAGTAGAACCTGGTGGTTATACAACTGCAAGACCTTAGCAGAGCAATGAAGAGGAAACAGAAGGAAACATCACCAAAAACACCTTTATGAAGATTATTGAAGACTCCAAAGAAGATATAAAAAATGCCCTTAAAGAAATAGAAAACATACAAACAAAATTTGGAAGAGATGAACAAATCCTTGAAAGAAAACGAAGAAAAGGTAAACCACAAAATGAGATAAACCTTCCAGGAACTAAAAACTGAATTAAAAGCAACAAAAAAGGCACAAAATGAGGCAAACTTGGAAACAGAAAATCTGAAGAAAAGAGCTGGAAATACAGACACCAAGCATAACCAACAAAATCAAAGATGGAAGAGAGAATCTCTGGAGTGGAAGACTCACTAGCAGAATTAGATACATCAGGCAAAGAAATTACAAAAACCAAAAAAGCCATAACACAAAATGTTCAGGAAATCTGGGACACCATGAAAAGACCTAACCTGAGAATAATAGGAATAGAAAATGGAGAAGAATGCCAGCTCAAAGGCACAGATAATGTATTCAAAAAAACCATAGAAGAAAACTTTCCTAACTTAAAGGAGGAAATGCCTATAAAAATACAAGAATCTTACAGAACACCAAATAGACATGACTCCCAAATAGTCTGTCACCACATAATAATCAAGCCACAAAATATACAGAAAAAAGAAAAAAAAATAAGAGCTGCAAAACAAATGGTCAAGTTACTTATACAGGCAGACCCATCAGAATAACTGCTGACTATTCAATGGAAACAATGAAAGCAAGAAGGACTTGATCAGAAGTTATACAGAAGTGTATTTCCCACTTTCTCTTCTATCAAGTTCAAAGTGGTTGGGGTTAAGTTGAGGTCTTTGATCCACTTGGATTTGAGTTTTGTGCAGGGTGACAGGCTCGGATCTATTTGCATTTTCCTACACACTTCCTTCCAATTGGCACAGGCCGCCACTTCCTAAATATAACACCAGTGGCACAGGCACTAAGACCAACAATGAATAAGTGGGATCTCCTGAAGCTGGGAAGCTTCTGCAAAGCCAAGGACACTGTCAATAGGACAAAACGCCAGCCTACAGAATGGGAAAAGATTTTCACCAACCCTACAAGTGATAGAGGACTGATCTCTAAGATA